>DWPA01006336.1:0-11078 GCA_018251375.1 Calpodes ethlius
CCATCTCTTTTATAATACGTACAGTGTACACATGACATTTGTTTTCAATAATTGTGATATATTCAGTCAGGTCTCACGCGCTACCTACCGAAAATCAGCACAAACTTTCAAGACAACATATTATTTTCCTTCGTCCGGTATTTGTATGTAGGTTAAATTTAACAAATGTTATTAAGTTATTACATTTGAACCACTATCCAATATTTGATTGCGCTGAAATTTTGTACACATATCTAAATCAGATGTAGTATATATCAGATACATATATAGATCAGTATGGTATATAACGGTGTCACAGAATAGATCTAATAACGGAGATGCAGGGTGATCATAGGGTACCTATGTCATAAATGAAAGCTACCTGATCTTAAATGATGAGTCTGATTATGAAGCTCTGCAATAAAAGCGAGGATTTAGTTTTTAAACTATAATTATAAATCAACTTTTTTTTTAAATACTACTGTGAACCAGAAATTATTTCCACTTATTCTCAATAGTTAAAATTTTCATATATTTTTAGTTTTAATCGTTGGAAAAATGTAAACATATTCCTACGAAAAGCAATAAAAAAATAACACGTTTATCTACTTTTTTGGCCACTCGTGGCGTCACTTCACGTTCGATATGTACTCTGTTTCAAATGTCAGTAGCGCGGACTTTTGACAATATAGCAATAACATTTAATTTTTTTACCGTATTATTTAAACACTGATGATAACCCAATTTTGTGATGAGCGCACTCAGTGTTGGCTTCAGTCTACGAAGGTGAACATGTTAAAAAATCATACAAATTTTTTACTCTATGATTCTACAAAACTTTTACAAACATGGCAGTCCATGTTGCCATGGGTGATAAATCAATGCCAACCATACTAAACTTTACCGGATCCTATCATAAGTCTCATTCAAAATTTATAATTCTAAATCTTTTTTCAAATAGATTATGTATAATTTTAATAATAGTTCTACTACGTATTCGAAAAAACACTATATGATAAAAGAAGCAGACGAAAGAACGAAAAATAATTCATGATACAAACTAACAATTTCTATTCGGAATGTAGCAATTTAGTTCAAATACATAATCACTAAGATTCTCACGCTACGACTGCTACGCTTATTTAATGGTAATTCGCTACATAGTTCGCAGAGGCAAGCTACGTTATTGGACTTGCAAATAACTTGTTTAATATAAATAATTTCCATTTATAAATATAATAGAATAGAATTAGTTAACTTTCCAGCGTTACCGGTTTAAGAGTGAAGTATATACTCCAGTCACTCTCGAGTCCAACATTCCCTGTTCGTGGTGCATGCTACTAAACAACAGAAGCTGGTCTCTGAGTACCATCCAGTTTTATACGCTACCAATCTCTATCTAAAGTCGACCATAAAATGTTTTAACTGCCCTCATTGTTTTGTTGAAATCGAAGTAACTGCAGTGCTGCTAAATATATTAATATATCTCCAGAATATAACCTGCTGTGAATGCCCTTGTCCACGAATACGCTAGACGAGCTGCAGTTTGTGATAAATCGCAACGAGTTGTAAGGCTTGCCACAGACTCCTACAATGACCTTGGCAACTGTCAAGAGTGCTACGCCTTAGAAGAAGCGAAACATTTGTTTTTTAATATAAATATTTTTTTTGTTGGTAATGTTCCTATGTTGGAATGAATTTAAAAATAAAACTGTCAATCATAGGAAGGCTTAAAAAATTAACAAGTAAGCGAAAGTCGATCAATTTACTACTACGGAACTTATACTGCGCGTAGCTGACACGCTCTTTTTTAAATGTTCGTGAAAGTTAAAAGACGGTTCTTTCGAAAAAAAAAATTTAAGGTAAGAAAATCGAAAAACTATATTGAAATGCAACATCTACGACATCACCTAGATTCAGAAATTAAATGGGTAGAATGGAAATGAAATGGAATAAAATTGATACGAAATTTCTAAAAAGTTTAATAATAATTTAATATCGTATTGCACCCAAATAAAAATGTATTTTAAGTAGCATTTTATTTATGGAGGCGTAACCCTCGCAGGAATATTACAAATGTCAGGCTTTGACATAAACATCTAAGTCAAAGAGTATATATTCGTTTCTATATATAACATATAAAGGAGTTAATATTAAACCAACGCTAAAATGTTTAAAGACCTTGAACAGCGAACGTTACACTATGCATGATAAAGGGTGTTCTTACACTGAGTGATGAACGTCGAACAATAAACGATTTACAAAAGTTCAAAGATGAACGATTAAACCTAAACAATGCGCTCTAAGTTTTGGAACCTACATTTTATTAATTTGTTATTGTTCAATATCAAACAAATACTTATTTTAACAATAAAATAAAAATTACCGCCGCTTTCATATTAGATACACTTTCTCCATAGATTAAGACACATCATGTGACATCTGTATTTTTTGACAACGAAATTTGTAAGTGGTCGAAGATGCAACTACATATATCCTAATAATATTCGTATTATTAAAGCAATATCTATAATTTATGTCATATAAAACAACCTCTTTCTGTTCAGTTAGTAAAACAATAATATAACATAAATCATTTCTAAATAAATCAAATCTAGTTGTAAGCTGCAAGAACATGGTCCCGAGAGACCTCCCTGTCCGACTTCTCCGTCCAATACTGTATTTCATTTTCAACTTAACAATTTATGTCATAAATTTGGTCAACGTTCAAGATAGTAATCAAGGTAACTGTGAACATAATTGACATTTAAATTTACATGTTAATATTTTAATTAAGAACGGTTTCGTAAATCCAACCCATTTATGTAATTACTAGATTGCCCGCGGATCCGTGGTGTGTGTGAAAAGAACAGCAATAAAATGTTGACAACGACTACACAACGCTTCGTGTTAACCACACTTCCTTTAATTTGGCTGAAAAATAAATCGCAATGGATCTTTCCATAAAAATGAGATGTTTTTTTGCGGTAAAAAGAAACCTATAGTACTCATCGTCCTATCAACTATCTACAAACTAAAAATCATACCATAGGGACGCTCCGTTGTGCCGTGAAAGAAGGACAAACAAACAAACACAATTAATATATATGTAGCATTCTTTCTTCTTTGTTATTAAAATAGTATGGTTAAAATAAATAAAAATATTCTTATATAATAACATGGCATAAATGTGCACATTCCACGAAGAGAAAGTTTTAAATCATATATTCCTCTAATGTTGTACAAATACAGTTCCGACGCGAAGCAATATAATTCGTTAATGGTATAATTGAAATGCTGTTTTACATAATATGTATAATGTATAGATCAAGATATTTGGAAGATTTATCATAAGAAAGAAGAAAGAAAGAAAATTCATTTTTACTTCCACGATCCAACAATGCAATTTTAAAATAAGAATTAAAAATGGATAATAAGACAATGTGCTGCAATACAACAATGTTGCAATAATGTTGCAACAATGTTTCAAGCTGTAGCGAAAAAGATCGCACTTAGCAGGGTCCGCTGTTTTCAGTGCCTTAATATAACTTTGTTGCATAATTCGTCTGTGAGTTTATGCACGTAACGTGCTGAATAGTTAAGTATATTAAATTAAGAAATTGTATAAAATGTTTTTCATTCCGGGAAACAGGCCCGCGCGGAGTGAGAAATCTAATTTCTCAAGAAGGTTCTATTAAGAAGTTAATAATTATTATTTTGACAACCTTGGTGTAGATAATTACGCCTAATTGCAGTTTTCACGGATGTATTGTTGTAAACTTGGTGTAGTAATTTGTTTAATTTCAATCCATACTAATATTAAAAATAGGAAAATGTGTTTATTTGTTTTTCGCGGTACAATCGAGCAATGTTTTAATAACGTATTTTTTGTAAAATGGTTGCTTGGTAAAAGAATTCCGTCTAAATATTTATTCGATATAGCAAAGACAGCTAGATACGAAACAAGGGTGGTTAAATGCCCGATAAAAACCAACTTCCCTTCCAATATACTCATGTGGAAACAGCAACGATCAAATCTTACCGAGACCCGATTCAATAGGATCATAGTAGTTCGGATATTGTACAACTTTTCCAATTACGCCGAGACTCGCCGCGCTACAGCTGAACAACGAGCCCACTATCCGAACGGAAATCGTTGTTATCACTATAAATATTTTTTAAGTGTTAACATAACTGTGTTTTATAGTGACGATGTAGCTTGAAGCTTCAGGTGCTTGAATAGTACTGCGCAGTTTGCTAAAAAATAAAGCTTTATAAATATCAACGGAATAAAATTTGTTATACATGTTGATTCTTGTTATAAACGCTGACTCCTTAAGCAACAGCCTGATGAATAACGTATCGTTAAAACTTTACTAAGATCATATGACTAACTTAAATTTGTAATTGTTAATATATACTTTCTTTTCTCCTCGGACCGAATTAAGAAATTAGTTTTTGGTCTAAAATCATTATTTACTTTGCTCGGACTTGGTAAATATTTTTCTTTCCTCTAAATATTTACTTTATCGCCGAATGTTAGCAATAGTAAATTCCAATTTAGTACGAGTGGATAAATGTTTTTGTCTCTCCAATTCTAACGTGAAATATATTCCTTTGAGTCGTTTCTATTTATACGCTGTAGATGGAAAGGCACTAATATCTAGGGTAATGCCACTCAAATTTCTTCAATATAACTTAATGGGTACTATCTTAGTATAACTAATACTTACTCTTGAAAAGCGCACACTATCGCTCAAAAAAATTTAATCATCGCTTACTTAATCTGTGACTTACAAGCCGTCTGACCGTGAACGCTTGAATCCCTCAAGTTATTATTAATTTATACCAAGCCGAATACATTTTAATTAAATTACAAATCCGGGTTTTCGAGATTAAACAATTATATCTTGCGTACTCTTATATACTCGCCATGACTAATAGACGTCACTCACAACATCGGCACACAGTCTCGACGATTTATTTACGCAGGGAAATGTGCAAAAATATTAATGAGACCGTATTTCCATAGCGTCATGAATATCAAGTGCTGCTATAAAAATGATATGTTGAGTGCCTGTACCCTGAATGGATGTTCTGTTTTTGTATTATGATTATTCGGTGAGTTATAAAAGTAATTTTAAACGTGACAATTTTTAGGAATTGTTGTAAAAATACTCGTAACATTTAATAGATTTTGAACATAATATTATGTTCGTCTAGGATTGGGTTCTAAATGAATGTGTTTTAATCTGTTGTAATGAAAAAATAAGCTGTCATTGACAATAACAAGATAGCGCGAGCGCGGTATTTACAAGATTGAACGAACCACAAATTGAAATCAAAATTCATAACAATTTATTTAATAGTTAAAACTACCAAAATTAATTCTAAATGAGTAATAACTAAGTTTACTCAAAATATAATGTATATTTCGTATTCTGATACTATCTACAGCTTTATGATCATATCTATTACTTAATCCATACTTAATGTTATAAAAAGATTTTTTTTTGATCGTTTGTCCTTCTGTAACGCGCGACAGAGCTTAGTTATGTCAGGATTTTGTGTGGATATAATTGGGAGTCTCGAGAGTCATATAGGCTATATTTAAAATAAAAACCTTAAAAGCAACCATGGCAAACCGAGGCGAATCGTTAATTATCAATTTATACCATAGAATACCATACACAATACACAAACAGAAAACAGTTAATAGTTTGACAAATTTCAACTACGAAACCCTATGTGCGTAGCCTGTAGCCCGACATGCATTTAGCTGATTTTTTTGTAAGTGGCTGGCAAGGAAGCATACGAAAAATCTAATCTCATCATCAGGTCATCTTGACCGATGACAATTTTAACCTAAAAGTCATCAACGAAGCGTTAAGGCCAAAACGAAGCGAGGGTTATTAATTAAATTAAACTTAAGACCTTTTTGGCAGCAACCAACGCAACCTAATTACATTTTTATAACGCTTTTAAACGCGGCCATAATTTTCCTCGCCGGGCAGTAACAGCTCATTATCTGGCGCGTTTGTTTTATTATACGAGTAGTTGTTCACAAGCGGACAGGTAATAGCGTTGGTAACTCGTAAATAACTGATTACTACAAGTTTAGTCCATTTCAAGTTAATGACTAGTGAACGTCTAAACTTATGTTAACGTAAAACACAGTTTAAAGGACTAGCAACATGCTTTTTAGCTTTTAACTACCCTGCAGCTGCATCAGATCCTAGATATAATCTAAGATCAGTGTACTTTTGTTCCTAGTTCCTAGTTCCTATAGTAGTATCCTGACTACCACTTACCATCAGACTAGCTCTGTAACACCATAAAATTTCATTGTCGTCTTATTTACACATGTAAAGAAATATTAGAACAATCGAACATTAGAAAGTAGGTCAAATTTAAATTACAAGATTTAATTACATTCTCCAGACACGTGTAATTAAATAAAAGTTTGTAATATTCAGAACCAAGCTCATTACCCAAGGTCCTTCTGATCTTCCAGTTCGTGTTTTTATGCATTATAAATACTACAAATATATACTAGTAAGAGATTCAATTTAGGCACTATGATACCGTTCAATGTGCTTTCAATACGACAGCATTAGAAAAACAATCGTGGACCTCTACAAGGGCGATTGCTTTAATTTCCTTTTTCCAATTAAAGTCTTATCTGACAGCATTTGAGGTTGAATTTAAATTGTTAATATTGGAGATATTTTTACAACGCATGAATTAAGATTAACTATTATATTAGAACGTATTTCTGTAAAGTAAGGTATGATATTATTAAGTATTATAATGCATACAATGTCCATTTGTGGATGGAGCACGGCTCACCAATCAATAACAGCTTGGCTCTCCATCGGAGCTCAAAACGCTCGCTCGGAGCCCGGTCGGGACAAAGGATTGCTCTGATTGTCCTCTCAATGGAAAATGGATTGAATTTCTCTCGAAACGTCAACCTTAACTGGCTTAAATCGGGCACGTAGGAATATTCTCGCACTATAGCTCTGGTAATAGGAGCTTTTTTAATTACGTTATATCTATATGATAATGAAAATAAAACGTAAATATTGAGTTGTCATTAGAAATTAAACGTACAGATTTTTCGTAGGTATAAACATGACGGAACGTTAATTTATTTAAACTTTATTGTAAAATAATTGCAGTGCTACGAAAGGGGACCTAATGCTAAAAGCATTCTCTACCAGTCAACCTTTGGATTAAGCAGAGATCAGCGATGGCGGTATATAAGCAAGGAAGAATAATAAAAAAGTAAAAGTTATGTAAATTACTATACATATATAATAATATAAATTGTAAATAAATTTGACTGGTGCAGACATGTTTACTACGTATGAGAAACTACGGCACTACATGTTACAGATAGTGGGCAGTGACTGGATTTTTAAAATGCTTGCTACGAATATTTCGTATGTCATTCGGAACATTGTGGTGTAAAAATAAATAAGTATTGTGATTATGTTTTATTTAAAATGCTTTTTTTTTTAATGTGGGCAAACTTATTATATATACATTGTCCAGTCAACTCTGTATGGATTTTGCAGGGAAGTATTATGACAGCATAAAATTATATTCCAAAGTGTTTTATTTAAATATAAATTTAAATGTTTTTATTTCACGTCGGTATCAAACACTTGTGAATGTCGAACATTTTGAGTGGCCCAGGTTTGATTCGATAGTAATTGCCAAGAAAAGTAATTCCGTACACAGTGTTATTCAAAAGATCATATACTTTTCTGTCCAGAATAATACCAGAATAAGACTAAAGCGAAAAACCCATTTTTGACCACTCGCAATTCCAAAAGATGACAACATTGTAAATAGTTGTATGAGAATAGCTTTCTAATCGGAATAAAGCATAAATATATCGTGTTTTCTCCAGTGAATATTTTTAATAATATCTATTACAAACCGGTCTTACTAATTACAGACCCTCCTATAATCCTATTATATAAAAAAGGGAAATTGCATACATACTTATAGATCCAAATAACCCGCCTATTGGTACCTTTGTAATCCGGTAATATTAGGGTGAGACAAAGCTTCTTATAATGAAATCAGGAAAAGCCTTATGTACTTAACTATACCAGAGACCTGTTCTTCACACGAAATTCGACCGTAATTCATAATAACAAAGATTAGTTCACAATGACAGTATTTAATCTTTAAAACTGTTCAGATTTACTTTCACCATAAACAAAAGACTACATATGTGTTATTATCTGTGGATGTGTCAAATGCATGGTAGTGCGTGTAATGTTTTATTCATTGATTTAATGTACTTTAACAGCATTATTATTGAAAAATATTAGCGTTTTGCACTTCTCCTACATATAAACCATAAGTGTGCCAAATTTCATGGTTAAGAAGGGGTGCTTCACGTATTAATATATAGAAAACATAGAATTTTATACTGAGCATATAAGATGTGTTAGACTAGGACTCATTCATTCTTCAAGCCTAGAATCATGACGTAATCCTATTAGTGGAATTCCTTCTCGCGCGCGGCAATGCTCCCTCGCATATCCCAGGTGAAATGTTAGCGTTAATGTTGGACTCGACGATTTTCTCAGATAAACTATTACTAAACTTATACTAAATGTATAGTAGGTAGCAGTGAATATAACTTTGCCTCCATTTTTGTTAATATGATAATTAAATAATGAAAAGGGGCAGCATAGTTATTCATAAATATAATTAAATAAACATCTCATTCACAAATACCACAAACTTTTAATAATCAAATGGAGTATCTGGACATGAAATTTTATATCATCTGATAAAAATAAGTAATGCTTGTTTTTCGTGCGTTATGAATTTAACGAATGTTTCCTGAAGAAATTGAATATTAATATACATTTCAAATAAATTAACTAAATGTCTCTTGTAACTTTGAAATTTGGTTTTGGTAAACCTGCGAGAGAAGTTTAATTAATATGGTATTATAAATTTTATAAATTAACTTTAAGATTGACGAAGCTTGTCAAGAAGGCGTTCAAGTCTTCGTCGGAGTTTGCACAGTGTAGGCAGACACAAAAGGCGCTTGTTCCGAGATGTTATCAAATTATTTTGAATCCAATAGAGAATTTCATGTCAGAATAACCTTAACGTAATGAAGTGCCTTTATTGTCTTGTTCGTCTTATTTCCTTGAAATAATTTGAAATAATATTTGTCAAAATATTTTCAATACATAATAATTCAAATTTACACAAGACAAAATAGAACACGATTTTTTATTAATCCGGGCCAAAGACTTAAAAAATAATTTATAAAAAACGTTTGATATAATAAGTTTACAGTATTCGTATTTTTTTTTGTAAATAACTATTGGATATAATGGAAATATCTAGTCACAGTTATGGAAATCTGAACGATATGTCATTTGTGATATGCATTAACTAATTTGTTTTATCATCGTATCTTGATACGTAATTCCATTTCGAAGTGTCTGTAGATATAATTACAAGATGAAAGACAAGACATACCCCTAAATAATGTAATACGTAATTAGTAATTGTATTCGTGATTATTCATGACTAGCAAATACGACCTCGCGTCGCTTTAGGCAAAATATTCCTTAGTTTCATAAGCATAATACCTTGTAAAGCGGCAAGAATGGACTTTAGAATGGTATTTTAATTATAAGACATTCAAGAAGTCCTTTATAAAGTACAGAAAAATATTTTTATCGTTTTAAAAGTTAACTGTGTTCGTTTACATAACTGCAATGTTTTTAAACGATAATCTTACGATACCCCACACGATGAGGTAGACAAAAAATCCACTTTATGTGTAAGAAGGTACCCTGTTTATTTATTTTATTCGATTTCTTTTTCTGTGTGATAAATATGCACACCCTCGCTAGATACTTCGCTTCTTATTACCTAGAATCGCTGCGCTATACTGCGTACGGACAGACATCACGAATAAGGTTTAAATTTCGATTCCGGAAACACAAAATATATAATTTCGCAATCAGAAACAGAAACATCTTATTTATTTTTATGCATGGTTAATTATCTTTGCACGAGTTACCTTCATAATTACTTTGCGAATATAATTATAAGGGTTGGAACACAATTTAATTCCTGGTCGTTATTTTAATTCAACGTTTGACACACAATTTTGTTTCATACGTAGCGGAAAAAGGCGTTTCCTTTAATAACAACGCCACAATGGAATACTTTACTTAATTTTACTGGTACGGGGACAATATTTAATGAAGTGGGTTCTACTATCATCCGAGGACAAGTCATTCTATTTTCGGGTGGAGTACCCTTGCCGATGGGAGCGATAAGGGACCTTGTAGCCAAATAATGTTGTCAGAACAACCTGAAATAATAAAGGTGCAAAAACGTAATACACTTGATTAAGTTTATTAAGGTCCGGATGTTATATCGCTGTGTTCTGATTGCTAATACATCTTCCCTACAAGAATAACAGTTGTTCTTTCTGAAAATAATGTAATGCTGTTTACGGACGGTATGTATGTTGTGTATAGGAACATCAAATATAAGGATGTAGAAAATTGTTGCTATTAGAATTGGTGTACTAAAACTTTAATAAAGTTATAAAATTCAAATTAAAAACTATTACAATATGCAAATTTAGTACTTATTTGTTTACGTACATACACAATTAAATTACACTACTGACAAATTTAAGTTAAAGTTAAGGAAATTGTCTTTCAGCGAAACAAATGCTGGTTTTGGTTGTGCGTGTATGTAGACACGGCGACTATGTCTTTTTTAAATATGCTATCAACATTCGCCAGATGACGGAAAATGCACGTGTCGTCATGTCTACAGTTAATGAATTTTCATACATTTTCTGTTGTCACTGCAGTTAACTTTCACCTATTCATCAACATAACGTACTCGCCTTCGCTGCCTGACCATACTATGAGGGACAGATGATACACAGCCAAAATCGATAGATGTTGTCACCGTGCGTGTACATGCTGAACTTAACCCTTAAATGTAAATAATATATTGTTAGCAATCTTAAGGGGTAGTAGTAGGAAAAGTGGGGGTAATTCCTATATAAGTCGGATTGTAATGTC
>DWPA01006337.1:0-11077 GCA_018251375.1 Calpodes ethlius
GTAGTGTTTTTATTTATAAATGGATATTACCCGCGACTTCACTCGCGTGACAAAAAGAGCGGCAATAAAAGGTTATCGATTCCTTTCTATCATTGGTTGCTAGGCAACGCTTTATTGTCAATCACTTTTTAATTTTCTTGAAATCATAATTGTTTTTTCCCCAAAAATGAGATGGTGTTTCATAGTTAGTAACAGATGATTCTCTTCATCCTCCCAACTATCTCTATACCAAAAAATCATACCGTACGACAGTCCATTATACCGTGGAAGCAATACAAATAAACAGTCACAATTTCGCATTTATAATAGATATAGATTTGTAGAAGCTGAAAGTTAGATTCGTGTAAACGATCTTGTGAATTGCTGTAATAGCTATCAATACCGTTGGATTAAGATTTATCTAACGATCTGGCTACGTCGCGTTTATCGATATAAGGGCTTGAGATAGGCGTAATAACAACAGCTTAAATGTAATGTCGCTGGAACTATAAACCTGATTTATATAAATACAGAGCTGAAAGCATTGCGTCGCATCTGAATCGTTAATTCAGTTGATGGTTCAAAGGATACAAATTACGAGACATTGGTTCAGTAACTTTTTGTAATTATGTTTTAGAAAAAAATCGTATTCCAAATGTCCGTTACATACATAGATGCTAGCCAACCAAGCTAATAAAAGCATGTTAAATATACTGATTTGTAGTTCATTGTTGGGATTAATTCACGTAGTAAGTATAACTTTATACAGTAAAGATGCTGCGTGAATCAAATATATAAATAAATGAGTACTAATCATTTACTACATTTACATTGCTAACTACTGTTAGCCCGATCTAAGTACTTTTATATTATAGCTATATTTTAAACTTACTACGATGGACGGATACAACGTACGCCACTTATTTATTTTACTTGACTAATATTAAATCTATTAAATTCTATTACAGAAATGTATCGCACAATGTCTGTATTTTTATGGTAAATAATATTGGAAAACTATATCCGACATCGTGTGTCCCATTAAGATAGAGAACTTGAAATCTCTCGTCTGTCTAACTCATACATCCCTGGTTTGTCTTTCACGGCAAAATTCCTAACGTTAGGCTATTCCACGTGTATGATCGTAGATCATTTCTAATTGCGATCGAAACAGTTGTGACAAATGACTATCGGTCATTTAATGAACCATGACCATTTTATGGATTAGCCGATCGTTTCACGAAATATACAATTCTACGATCGGACCACAACACAGATTGACGACCGATAGTGCGAACAGTAACTCTGCAAAAAAATGGTATTTTGAATTGCAGATTTTTATTAGCGCTTTACTTGTATGGTAAAAGAGTACAGTATCCCTGCATGCCAAGTGGATTGCGTGCTCGTGAGCCACTTCATTTAATTAAAAACCATAAACGTATTGCAAAACACATAAGTTGGAGCGTTTTACCTTTATTGAATTACGATTTACTGGAAATATTATGTAAGAGTTATAATGTTGAGCGAATAAAATAAAAGTGTTAACAATAACAGGCTTCATGTTTGCTATACTTGCAAATATTACATTTCACAATGTTATTATTTTATTCATCCATATTTATATTTTACATTTATAGGTACATTTACAGGTCGTAAGTAACATGAAAGTATTTATTTATTTCCAGCCAGTCGGGTCAAAGACCTCATTTTTTATTTATTACGCTTATATTAATAAAACTAGCGTTTATTTATTCATTTCTTTTAGTTATTTATATGTAAATTTAATATATTTAGAGTATACTTTATATATTATATTACTTTATATATTTGGACTTTATATCATTGAAAGTATTCCGACCGAAATAGAAAAAAGTAAATAATATTCTTTAGAAATCATGTACTTAATAAGAAGTATTTTTTCATTTAAAAATAGTTAGAATAAACAAGAATAAACAAGGTTTGAACCACAATTTGGAAATAGTGGAACAACAAACTAACACAGGTTTTCACAACAAATTAGCAACAATTATATCAGTTCTATATTTCCCAAAGCGTGTTAAAACTACTTAAAACATAGATGTCTATCAAAGTTAAATTTCATAAATATAAATGAAGCTGTAAGAACTTTTTAGTACGTCCAACAAAAAGTGTTTTAACAGGAAATATTATCTATTCAGGGTGGAATGTCGGTTGTGTCGGGTCACACGGCCTACCCTCTGAGAGATAAGGGCTGACCTTAACCGTAGTCAGTTATCAACAACAAACAAACCGATAGAGTGAGCTGTGCGGTAAGTGAAATCAGCCTTTTACTATCTCAATGGGTGACAAGTGGCAGATAAAGGCGTAGTACGTGATTATACTATAAATATGCCACGATTTTATTCCTTACTCACTAAGTACTTACGATACTTTACGCGGTTCACACTTTATTACGTCTTTTGCTTGTTGTACTATCGAATGTAATAATTATTACATTTATTTGTATTACATGTGATTAATACATTAACAGTAATTACAAATGTTAAGTACTAGCTTTTATTGGTATGGTTAATATACGAGTATAGTTAATTATTTAATTATTGTTAGCGCTGTAATTTAAAGAATTCGAATACACATTCATTATTACAATTTGTTTACATGAATACAAAACTTGTAGATAGTTAGAAAAAACTAAATGTATAATATAGTTTTAATTATTGAATAAAATGTAAAGGTTATGAAACCTGATGAAGAAGCTATATAGAGAAATTCTGTTACGGTATGATAAAAGTTTTATTTTTAAACGCTTTCATTTAACTTGCAATATTTACTATTTTATATAGCTCTAGACGAGGAAACTCCTCAATGAAGAACAGTACAGTTACTAATATTTTTTGCACAATTTTTATACTTTATATTAACACGATTTTGCGTGTTTTTAGATTTTTAAACTATTTATTTGAGTATAAATAGTAAAAATTAAGCTATAAAGATATCTCAGTTGTGCAGCATAAGTTAGTGGATAGGCAGGTAGTTGTTTGTGGTAATTATAACAGTTGCTTTAGTTATGAGTTGTTTTTTTGGGCTTTAAAAGTTTAATAAACGGAAAATTAATTATCATTAGGCATGAAGTTTTTGCCATTAGGCATTAATGGCCATTTTATAATTCAATACAGAGTAAATAAAAATAAAATAAAATTCTTCTAATAAAATTAATAAAAAACAAATATTAAAATATATTTATACGTATAATTATACATTATAAACAGTTTGAATTTATTCTATTGTACTTTTGTAGTTTCCTACGTTAAAAGAGATACCTGTTAATAAATATCGAATTAATTAATATTTCCTCATGCCGCTTACAACGTAATTTAATCTTTCGCAAAAGGCGTCAGTAATTTGTAACAGTAATTAACTGAACGATCCAACAAGGAAAAAACTCAAGATTCAAGACTCAATGGGGACGCATGGACAAGTTGTACAGGTATGGCCAATTAGCACTTAATGTAAATTCCATAAGTAGGTACTAAAAATCCTACAGACAACTATTAATTATGCCAGTACATGGACAAATTAAATCTATTTATATTTTATAAACGACAACGCCTCGTCATGGCGCCCATGAACTTCACACTTTACTAAAACAACATATTCGTCTCGACAAAAGTATTATCAAAGTAGGCGCTTTGTGAAAGACTGCCGTTATTACGAGTGTCTGAATGTAGCAGCCGCTCTATCGATATCTCTTTCCTCTCGGGGCCGAACCGAGTTTGACAGTAAAGGACAGACGTATGTCCCCATGATCAATGGGCGAAACAAGGTGTAGTGACGTAGACAGGATGCTCGGGCGCAGCTGGTTGGAACTTTTGACTTTTTTCATACTTTTTTCTTTTTAACAAACAAAAAGAAGATTGGTTTCGCGCGGTTTAGCTTGGAACGACCCGCGCCTGTTTCCGTAATGGGAACGGAAAATGTTAATGAGCTCACGTCTATACGAGTGGAATTATATGCTTGCATCGCTGCGAGGCTATAATTTGTAGGAATTATGGTTCTGAATACCGACAATTAATTAGTTTAAATAATCATCGAATGAAAAGTCAGTAGTATCATAATAAAGCCGCTTGGATACACAACCGCAATATTGATTTTTGGACTTCTGCTTATAACCTTAACTACTTGTACAAAAAGGTAGCCGAATATTCCTTCCTATTATAACTACACCACAGATATAAATAATATTACTACTAACTAAATGTACATATAACAATATTTGTGCGTACAGAAATTTATAGTAGATACCTAATGCCAACGTAATCAAAAGCGCGCTTAAAATCGAAGAGTATCATCGGAGCGTTCGGAATAGACTCGTTAACATCCACAGTTTAAAAAGCAATTAAAATCAATCAAGCGTTCCAAGCCAACCCTCGTCGCTCAGTCTGCGGCGACGGTTAGATAATGAAAACATTACGCTCGCATGTCGTATCTCATAGCCCGGAGCGCTTGGGGACTTCTAGCATGTATCACGAACAACGAAAAACTATTTGCTATCGACAATATCCTGGGGTTAGAAAGTAAACATACACACACAGGCGCGTGCGCTTCTTTTAGGACAGTTTTAAAGGGTTATTGTCAAATTTTAGAAAAGAACATAGATATGATAAATGATAAAGAAATTTCATGTGTGCGTTAGTAATGACTATGATAAGTTTATAATTGATTTATTAAATTTCTTGCCGTAAAAATAAGTTCTCACATAGATTTTTTTCTTTTTCTAAATATATATAACGTTTATATTAACGTCTATCTATCTTTAGTGAGACGCGTCTCTTTGATTCCCGGTGACGACAAAAAGTAAAGGAATTATGTAGTCTAGCCCCTATGCTCAAAGCCATTGTTTCTACTTGCTTTTCGTAATGCATGCCTATGCATAAATCTACCCAAAAAGGACTCTATGTAATTAGTCGGGCAAATGAGCAGACGAGCTATAGATAATTATGTGCTACACAAAGACATCACCGATGCTTTACTACCCGGTAAGAAAGCAAGGGCCCGAATTATTGTTTGAGGTAAATATATACTGAACTTTACAAATATATTATGTAAATAAATTGAGTTGCTCTGAACGATTTTTAATTTCCGTCCAATACGATGCGAAAGCTTTAATCTGAATTATAAATTACATATTATCCAGTTATTTCCAACTAATTAAATAGGCTGTGATAAACGAACCGATAGACCGACATGCGAATGCTCTTACACGAGTTTCGAGTTTTCATTGCATGTTTCATTTTTCATTTCACATGCACCTTAAAAATGAAACACAAATAAATAATGTTCTGCCTACTTGATATAGGGCAGTACATAAACTTCGTTGTACCTTAGCCAGGTTGTAAATCGGGACTAGACTAGCTGGCTTTGAACGTCGACGGATCTCAGTAAATATATTCCGGACGAGTTATCCATAGATACCGCTTTGCAAGACTCGAACAACTCACGGGACTCAATCTAAATTACTTTCTGCTTACAATCTTGAAATGGTTACTCGGATGTTAATCTACTATGATTAAAATAAGTAAAATAAAATGAATAAGTTAAAATGTAACTGCGTATTTGTTAGTAATAGTAGTCATGTTATAATAGCCAGTATCGGTATTTAATTATTTATTAGGAGAATAATTTAATGAAAATGGGTTAATAAAATAGGCGCCGGATACGGAATACTACATATTCTCCACAATAACATACAATTTTAATTTAACAGAATCTGAATTAATTATAAAGTTATTATAAAGTCATTACTGTGACCAATTCAAAGTGCAACAAATTACTAATGACTATAATATTATATATTGTCATTCTATGCTTCTTCGATTACCGCCAGGATGGTATTGGGACTACGACACCCATTCTACCAGGATGGAGCACTTCTTCCTCGTAGTGGCGCGTTATTGGACACTAACTGAACCTGGAGAAAACTATAGTTTCATCAGTAGTTATTTCGTATACAACACGTAATACAAAGCACAGTTAAATAAAGTAATCTCAGAAAAAGCATAAGCTAACAGGCATTCGCTCTTCTCGTAAGAGCTATACTTTCCATTCAATATATATGAAGCCGGAAATTGGCAGGTAACATATGAATCAGGTATTTAAATTCTTTCACCATGCCCCTTAATGTTACATGTAAATAAATAGGTCAAAAGAACGGGGAAATATAACACTAGACCTTTAAAACACCATGAAATTACGAATGCTGATATATTGTCGCATGCTGATAAATATTGATCTTTTATGTACATACCTTCACCTACTGGATATCGAAGCTTGATACATTAATTCGGCAGACAAGCTTCTGTTATTTAAATATAAACACATTTGAATAAGATTTGGTATACTTTTAATATTTTACGATGAGAGATAAAGTGAAAAGATTTACAAAAACGTAGAAATTGCATAAGACCTAAAAAGTTTGTACAACACAAAGAGACGATAGTAATAAGCACCCTTTTATTATAATTTTATCTACTTGCCGACTTCAAGAGCAATCCTTGGGTTTATTATCCTAGTTTTCTAGATGACCTTATCTCCAGCAGTTCGTTCGAAGATTTTTGTTGCAGTTCATACGAAATGTATAAAATAATAAAATGTATACCAATAATTGTTGTATGACTATTGGGGCTGATTATTGATGAAACTAATTTAATCCACAAAACTGGCCAAGTACGAATGAAATAAACAAGTACTTTTAAACCATGGAATAATTACAATGTTTTGTTTTAAACCCTGTTTACGTCCGTAATCATTTTATTTCTCGTGACTGAAAATAACTTTAAAAATACTATGAATTTACAGAATTCTAATTCAGACTGAGAATTCTCTGAAGCTGAATTCCTCTTCAGTACCGTTTCTTAGAATCTATTGATTAACTTCTCTTTACGTTATTATCTGTTCACTATCCTAAGGTATAACAAATATGTATTCCTTAGAAATAAAGCAGATATTTAACAGATCTATTCTTTGAAAATTTTGTTTCAAATTAACCCTTTTCCAAACACCCTAATTAAATTTATACATTAGTTTTAAGAATCGATATACATTACAGTAATACAATCTATCTATCTATCAGCCTTTAACGTTCACTGCTGGACATAGGCCTCCCCTAATTTGCACCACTCAGACCGTAATAATAAAATGGTTAGATACTTACAACTTAATCTGAAATTAATCTAAAGTTAGAATAATTTTCTTCACTTTACTACTTTTGACGTTAATTTTCTGGTCAAAATTAAAAAACCTCTCCTTACTCTGCAATACGTTAAAAAATAAGTGTAAATAGATAAGACAAGAAACGACGAGCCTTTTACTAAAACATTACTCCATGTATTTTAAAAGGTATATGTATAAATCGTTCGTTTATCGACGGAGGAAGAACCACCCAATGCCTCATGCCGCAGCACTTACTGACCCAGTTCCCTGGACAATCTTGTTTGCTTTACGACTTCAGAACTCGTGGCCACCTATTTACGGGTGTGCGATACGTTCGGCCGCGGCTACAAGCTCAGTATCGTGTGTTATTTTATAAAGATGAAGTTTCCCATCTTTCGAATCGTGCGACTTCATCAATTGTTACTCGGTTTAGATACTTCGTTCTTGAGATTTAATCTTGAGTTCCTGAAAGCTTTCAAACAATAGAGTGGGGGAAGTTGTCGACGTCGCCGGCGCTTCAATGTTCTTTACTGAAAAATTCAAGGTACTTTCTAAAGAACTATGTACAAGTTCAATAAAATCATATTTCTTTTTTTATTGAAAAGTAATACACATACTTTGCATATACGCTGTAATAGTAAGTGGTCAATATCGTCAATAGAGATGTGTATCATAAACGAGTCACCGATTAGTTGATCAAGGAAAAATCGATGACCTCAGTTGTTCAATGACTATACATCTTGAGAATTATATAAATAAGACAGTTGTGTCTAACATAACTTACAGCTTTAAGGATTAAAATAAAAACAGGGAGATAAGCGGGAAGTATTAAGAATTGTTTGAATGAAGTATTTTCTTATATCTGTTTATTTTTTGGCGACAACCGACAAACGAATAATCAAGCTACGTGGTAGTATTTTGTATAAATAGAGCCTATTAATTGATCTTTACACTGTTACATTAATAAAATAAACTATAATTTAATGACCCTCCTAAAAAAAATATGGAGGTAAGCGTGTTTTCGTGCATCGTTAAATGAGAATTTCATTGTGAAGAAAATGGTTACAATGCGGGAAACGCATTAGGTAATAAATCTACGTTATTAATTTCACATTGAACCCAATGTACCTATTTTTTTAATTAATATTATCTTTGAAATGAGATTTTAAAATATATTGTAGTTGGAGGCGATCGTGTGCCAACAGGTTCGTTAATATTATAAACATATACACAAACAGTTTAACCAAACAAGTCACGAAAGCATTAACGAAATTATTTCGTGATTATTGTACTCGCCTTGCCTTTCTCGGCTGCATTTCTTACATTTAAATTGGGTCCTCCTGGAAGCGTAAACCTTGATGTCGCCATCGATTTAAAAAAATAATTGGAATCGCGACGTTTGAGCAATCTTGATTGATTTTAGGATTCATTATCATGATTTCTTTGATTAAATATTGTCAAAGAATATTTTTGGTACAGGAAACGTTTAAATGTGTACATTAATGTACTCACATTTAAAAAATAACGAATAGATTATATGATATGATATGGTTGATAACTACTAAAGAATACAAGATATTTTTTGAAATCGAAAAATCACTATTGGGATTGAGTTTGGTAAATTGTTACTTAGCATGCGACAATATTTTGACGATCTTTAGATATTTATATTTATATTTAGATAGGATATTTAGATTCTGACTACTGATTACACGCATTCTAACTTCATTGTTTATACTTCGTTAACAGACAAATGATATAAAAAGTAGCTAAAGGATTAAAATTTGTATCAGTATCAAAATACGTTTCTTCCGAATTCAAACTTGCCATTTATTTCGTAACTGAATTAATAATAATAAATCAATAGTATAAAATACTTAAAACTTACCAACTTTGCTGTTCACCATTCAAAGGTCCCTCGTATAGAACCAACCCTTAGTATTATCAGAACTTAAATAGTTATCATAAAAGTGCAATGTCGTTGGCACTAAAGCAAAGTGTAAAATTTTAACCTTACTTAATAATAAGTATTTCTAATTTCGTTTGTAAGCTTGGACTTGAACAAACATACTAACAAACTAAAAAAAATTGCAACTTAACTAAAGGTTTTTATAGAACACTTTAAATTATAAAATACGACTTGGAGAACACTAGCTAGTAATACAATAATAGTTCATTTGAGAATAAAAGTATACACTGGTATATTTACAAGTCTGTATAAATATCCACAACACATGTTTACTAGTCGGTAAGTTACAGTTTTGCCGGCAAGTTGATATTCATGCAAACAGAATTGACAAGTTAGCCAGTGCCTAGTTAATATGATAGCGATAGCTGGTCTGCCGGTACACGCCACGTGCCGCTGGCGAATCCACGTGTCACTCCCACGTGGCGAGCTATGCGCCAAGTAAAGCGGCGCTCACATAAAACTTACTGCCCGATTCTGTTAACACTTTTATTAACACTGTTCCTTATTTTATTGAAGTGAAGCTTCTTATAGTGGTTAAAAATGTTTTTATTTTTGAGGTTTTCGTCACGGCAACAAGTAATTATATATTAACTCTGCCGGTGTGTATACTCTTTATGTATTTACATGCACAATGGGCTATATTGCACGCCATATAATATGTATTGCGCAGTTGGAAATGTTAAATACATTTCGTAAATAACTTTGTCACGGTTAATTTTAATTAATATATGCTATGTTACTGAATTTCAAAATAAGATCGCGCTCCTATTCAATAATGGTATAAATATTCAAAACTAAATTAAAAACAAATATACAATTGTATTTTATAACGCTGTAATAATTTAATAGATTGGTATACTTTTATCTCTCTACTTTTATCTAACTTCAAAATACTAAGAATTGTTTTCAGGGAGTAATATTTAATGGAATATAAATATTTAAGAAGCAAGTTTAGGTAAATAAACACTTGTAAAAAATATCTTATTTTCCATTGAAGCAGACTAAAATAACGATGTATAAGTGACATCAATGTAAATACACCCTACGGTCAATTATAGGCCCAACGTGCCTTGAATCCCTTGAATGAAACAGTTATGGAATATTTGTCGGAAAATAATTTTATTTCGTTTTCATTTCTACTGGATACAATACCGGGTGACATTGTGTTGACTGAAACCATTGCAAACAATAATTTATAAAGAGGGTAAGTTGTACCTTTCTTGGTTGGTCAATTTCTTTCTGTATTATTTATTTAAGTCACCTCTGTTTATATTTAAGTGGATGGTAATTGAAAACGTTTAAATAATTAAACTTGAAATTATACTTTGGAGTCGATATTTTTGTTTGTAAGGCAGAAAGTCTTATGAAATTGATGCTTCTGTACTCAAAAATTAATATTTTATATGAACGAATATTACTTAACTTTTGTATTTATGATCTATTTTTTTCCAAATATATTAAATGTCTTTTTGGTATTGCATTCTTAAAAGATATTGTTAAATTTCATCAGTTTCTTTAGTTACACATAAGCTCAATAAAATAAATATACATTTAATAAACACATAAATAAGTTCAATGACCCCCTACCTAACGTTCGATTAAACTAATATTTATATTTTAATTGTTTTATATAAAAGGTAACACTACGTATTCATAATTATTTTATACTTACCTTTAATTTTTGTATATACCACAGATATTATAGCATGACTCTTATCTTTATTAAAGGTCCGCCGATTTCACAAGGGTACAATTAAAATAAAAAAAAATACAGCACTCAATGATAGCGTAGCATTTTACTGTAAATAATTAATATAGATCGGTTTATAGATAACTAGTTAAAGCATATTATATAAATATAGGTTGTAGGCAGTGATAGCCTAGTGGTTCGAACGTTGGTCCCCCGAGCATGAGGGCGTGAGTTCGAATCCTGCACGCACC
>DWPA01006338.1:0-11076 GCA_018251375.1 Calpodes ethlius
TGTATATAGTAACATGTATATACATAGTAACACTTTATGTATATAGTAATATTTATATATATAGTAACACTCTATATGTACACTAACATTTATATACATAGTAACACTTTATGTATATCATCAAGGAAAAGTAGCTCTCTAGAGTGCTACATTTTGACAGCCAACACACGTCAGTCGGCTATCGAGAAGATTCGAGTATTTTGTATGTTACGCGCCGCGCGGTCTCATGCCCCAGACATATTGCATAATAAATTATAAAATAAATAAATATTTAAACACTGCCGTGAGGTCTTCGACCCGCAGTTACGTAATGAGCGAAACTTGTGATAGATCCATTCACATGCGGCGTAACGTATGTTTTGTGATCAGTACCTATCTGTGTACCGAGTAGTTTCGTTTTTATAATATTTGCCAATTATTCTCTTTAATATACAGTATTAGACTCAAAAGCTATACGTAATAGCGATGTATTTTAAGTTGTTGTCCTTTTGTGCTGAAATAGGCGCTGGAGGGAGTGTGAGCAAGAATTGGTGAATTAATATAATGGCAGTGAATTGATTAACAACAGTAAACAGATTTATTACATGTTACATACATGTAATAAACAACATGGGTAACAAATCGTAACAAATATTTAGGATAATTACAAATTTTAACGAACTGTTTTTACTTAAGCTTTATTGTCCACGATATAATGCTTACCTAACCTTAATGCTCAAATCATTCTTTAACAGCTAACCATCACTTTATCTGAAATGAACGAATATAATTATATCTATATGTATAATTTATTCAGTCCATCTACTGCCTACTAAGGAAATTATATCGCGATACTTTCAATATATTATTATTATCGTATAAGAAGTTAAAAAAAACAAAGTAACACCGATAACAACTTCTATATAAAATATAAAAATGCGAAGAAAATATAATAAAAGCTCATTCATTTAAATCGCAGTCTGAAAATCTTTTTTCGCAGGCGTCGCTCCTGTCCCGAATTACTTCGCTCGACGGTAGATGGCGGTACAGGGAGGCTGCACCGCGAACATCTTTGTTGAAGCCACTCTCACCCGCATTTCCAAACACAGCGTCTTGCATTCTAGTCACAAATGGAGTTACTTTACAGACCAGAAGCCTGATACAGCTGGTTTCCTCGCGAGTATCGTATCCCGTGACGAGGTCCTCCACTAGATCTGTCAGAGACTCATTTTTCGCTGTCGTTATTATTTCCCGGAGCTTGTTCGAGTTCTTATTCAGAATCCATTCGGTGGGGTCGTCGGACCGGACGGGCTTGCTAGGACGTCTCGGACCAGCCAGGAAACTTGTTATCTGAAAATATTTTTCTTACAGTTCATCTGTGACGGGTATAGCGTATCACCCATATACATATACATTATATATCTATGTTTACTACACAAGGGAACATACACACGTTTTTTATTGGTTATCAAATGATACTTAAGAGACAGTTCATATTTCATCAACATCGGTTCAATAATTTCAGAAATATGGACTAAAACATGTAACGTCCCAGCTTGATGATACGAGAAACCCGTGTGATGACAAATGAAAAACGTCTCAAAATATTGATTAAATTTTAGTGCGTATTTAAGACAATTAAAATGGCCAAAAAATCAGGTATACTTAAATAATGTAGTATTTTAATAAAATCGACTTCAAAAAAATACAAGTATGATAATAAGTGTGGTAATAAATTGATTTGTATATTAGGCGGCTCTGAGGATACCGAACACAAAAGATAATGTTTTTATTTCGTACATCAACTTTATAATATTAAAAAATAATCACTTGTACGAATCGAAATATCAATTTGATTTGAAGTCAATTATAACCACTTCGATGCAGACCCAAAAGCTGCGAGGAGCTTGCGAAACATTCCCACATCACGGTGAACATCTCATAATTCAGCTTCGATGACGGGGCACTCCAGCGGATTCCAGATAGAGAATAAAGTTGTAGCTCACCATCTGCGCCACAAACACGAGAGCGTTGACCGCTACTGCGCTGAGTTGATTCGGCTGCAGACCTAGCAGCCGGACCAGGTACCGCCAGGGTGAGGCGCCGTGCGGCTCCGGGCGCTGATCCTCGAACGAGTGTCTGTCGCTCGACCACGTGTCCCCCGGCCGCTCGGTCTCGGAGCCGGGGCCGCGCGGCGTGGTCCCCGTGTTGAATGCTTTCACAACAAAATCCGCTACTTTTAAAGCAACTGACTCCGAACCTGAAATAAAGTCGTTTATGATTATTAGGAATGGAGTTAGAGTTGAAATTATTTTACCGAGGCAATGTATCTGCTGGTGCATCGAAAATATGTAAATTGGGGAAAGGCGGGTTAGGTTAGGTTTGGCTTTCTTTACTCACGCAGGAATAGGAACCCTAGTGCAGTGGGTTCCGTCGACATCTGCTACGTAGAATGTATCTACGTAAGTTTGTACGTCACTGACACCGCGAATGTAACACGTTTCCGATCGCTATTTATGAAACGCTTCGATATCCTAGGACAAGTATATATTATAAAATGTAATTTCCTATCTGTGTATTTTCGGAATTGTATACAATAACGGATTACATATTTATGCCTTAACATATATTAAAAAAGCTGCAGCGGAATTTTTTTAATTACTAAAGCAAACTATAACTTATACTGTAGTATTATAGTACCATGGTCAACATAACTATTGTCGGTGTAAACTAACACACCGGTGTAGAGAAGCGAGCGTGGTCAAACTATAAATTGAGAATAGCATAAAATAAGAGATATTATGTAATTGTAGATGTGAATCATATCTAGATTAATATAATATTTATTGACCTCGCAGATATGTACACCCGCATCTGTATTATGTTTATCAAAATTAATTAAATTGTAATTGTTTTTAATATCCGGACAAGATTATAAGTAACAAACAATAAGTACATGATCTATATAAATTAAGATCTTCCAGGGCATTCCTAGGTTTAGTACTTACCCAGTAAATTTTGAGCCAGCTTCATTCCATTATTTAGATGATCCATAATACCTTCACTTCTATAATATTGTTCGCGGCCAGAAACTGCCTGAATAGCCAAAACAATACATACAACGTGTGCCGCCATCTCGAGAGCACTGCTGGAACTACAATGAGATGTGAAATGTGTCGCGCTACGACATGGTTCGTTTGCAAGCTTAATGTTTCGCCGCTGCGCAAGCGCAACTGAGTACTCACAATCTTCCTGTTTTATAGAGTACAGGGTGTTTAAAAATTTTCCCATATATTTTCTAACGATAAATAGGAAAAAAAACTGTGTCTATATAATCTTGTCTATATAATCTTTCGATAGTCTGAAATTTAATAACGACTGTAAATTCATGATGTGGCACTAGATGGCGTTGGTAGTTCACATATTATTCAACGGATTCAACTGCAAAGCACTATTATCTATTTGCCGGCTCTGTTTTCTTTTTATAATAAAAATTGGATTAGAAATATCATTAATTCAGAAGAGTTCAACGTGACGTATGGTGATAACGATGAGTTGGGTGTTTATTTATAAATCCCTTATAATATAAATAATACTATAAATAATTTTGTACCAGCTTCAAGTTACATATTATATTAGAAATAAATTGAAACCACCGGCGAAGTCGCCAGATATAGATCTGAGATTTAATTGGCAAAATATGCAAATGAAACTATTATCTGTCAATAAATTTAATTCCTTTAAATCATACTGTATAAGGAAGTCATTTGTAAGAAGTGGGTTAAAGAAAACACCGTGCGATTCGAATGATGTTAGAATAAAGGAATTCACGTTTATAATTACACTCGAATATTAGGTGCTGATACCGCAGATGGTTTTCTGTACACGTGGACGACGGAATACTATCGACCGTAGTTATGGCTATCTGAATATTGATACATTGTCATGTCAGTCGATCTATCCGCGGTTTAGCTCAGGCGGACTTAGTCCTAGCAAGCTGTAATTTAGTATGGTTATAAAATATTGGTAAATTGATGAAAAAAAAATCTTTAAAAGATATTTATCTCCACATTAAGTTTCTCAACAATTCTTACTCTGTTTTTTATACCGCAACGCTTTGTTAATTTTTTACTTTTTTAATTTCTAATTCAATACATAAATATAACAGATTGTATTTCACAATATTCGATATCGGCAGAAGCTCTCGTTGATACACGTGTCTAAGTACTAGCATAATTACTTGACCGTGTATGTACTAGTGCTATAAGATTGCATCTATAATTGAAGTGACGCTTACCATTGTTTTGTAAAAATTTTATAAGTATGCCATTCAGCGTTAACTTTGTGATGCAGTAAATAAATAAATGTTAGAGAAATAATTAAGATGGTTTCTGAATGTGTGTGTATCCGTGTGTTTGTGTATGTGTGTGGATGTGTTAAATATGTGTTTTAGGCGGATAATGATGAAACATTTGTTTGGATTTTATGGGGTAGCAATGTCCAAACAGTCCAAAACCTCAATATAGTTTAAATACGCACTTATTCTGATAAGTATTTGCATGCATTTTTTATTCTTTCGTCGTCTCGGAATGGCACTTTATTAGGAAAAGAAGAAATTTCGAAATAAACTCCTGAATGAAGTCTATTTAGTGGTTGTATTTTTTGCTTTCCAATGTTTCTTCTACTTATAGCGTAGTCGATAGTAACAGGGAGCTCGTATGGTACCGAACTTAAAAATATAAACATTTCTTTCTTGTTCTCTTTCTTTCTAATTGTAACAGATATAATACATGTGATCGGTTAAGTTGCTATACCTAAGTACATGCACGATGCTTTAAAGACATTAGGATAGTTGACCTGCTTGTGGCCCGTTCGTCGACGGTCGCGCCGTGCGTCGTGCTCCGCCAACCGCAGAATTGTCCCGTCGGCCGTCGCGCTACACACTGTCATTCTGTCAGACTAAACAGCACCGAGAGAGCGGCCGCCGCCATGTTTCGTTACGTATTAATCCTATCCATAGTTCGAGAACTTCCCGCCACAGAAACGACCACCGAAGTCCAGTATTTAAACGAGTTGCCCTTGGACAAGCTGTTAGCGTTGAAGAACTCGCTCGCGGAGCTGGTGTCGACCGTGGAGTATGACAACGCTACGCTCAAGGGACCGGCCCACCTCGAGGCGTTCGGAGCTCAAGCGATGGCGATCAAGGCGCCTCCGATAAAGAGGACGGACTACGAGGAGAGCCTGTACAAGAAGGACGGTCACAGTAAGATCAGCAACATATTTACCATGTCGGTGACGACGCTCGCGTTCCTCGCCTTCGGGGGTTACTTGCTGTGTTTAATAGTGCAAGCGGTCAAGGCGAAACAGAGCGCTGCCGCTGCCGCGACGCAGCAGACGCTGTTCGTGAACGCGGGGATCAAGCGGCCGCAGAACCACTTCGCGTCATACGGCAGACGGAAGCGCGCGAGCGGCGGCTCCAGTGAGGTCGACCTGTCCCCCGAGCAGCTGTTCTCGGCGCTGCTTCACTTCTGTGAAGGGTACGCCAAGTGGAGCAAGCGGGCGCGCGACACCGACGGATAATTGTGATTCTTTTCAATCTCCATCCTCACGCATCTCAAGTAGCACTGAAAACACAGTTTCATATAAGTTAGTGTCTAACAAAAAAAAGTGCTAAAATAAAATAAAATAACTAGTTCATCTGTATTTTTCTACAAAACAGCAAACATTATCAATTCACCGTTGCTGATATAGGTAACAATAAGGCTATATTGTCAATCTCTACATATTAATATCTCGAAGTATTCTATATAGTGGGTATCATCATTCACGCCAAACGCATATACAGACTCCGTTCGTCGCGGGTAAAAAAACAATATAATTATGTAGAATAACTGTATATTATGTTATGGATTCACAATGACTTGCAGGTTTTTATTGCTGACAAAAATAAACGAAGCAATACAAATAAATTTAAGCTTTTAAAATATGTATACGAAATTTTAAATGATGACGAATGACAAGAAAACTAAATGTTAAGTTATAATTAAGTTAAAAATCGAATTAACTCCTGAAACATTTGTTAAAGACGTTGAATAAATTTTCATGTTTTCCGCGATAAAACCAAAACGCTAAACATTATCATCTATTTGGTTTTATGTAAGCAAGTGAATAATCGATCGTTAGCTTCCACGTAATATATGAAGATACATGTTATTTTTCACTGAATACCCTGAACAAAACGGTGTTTACATTAAGAGCAGGAAGCCAGATTGCCTGCAATATACCTACATCTGTAAACGTTTTCAAACTGTCAAATAATCGCGCTAACACCTAATAATAGCTGCATCTTCGGCTCTAGAGATACTACCGTGGACGCCGCGGGGAGCTCCCGACAGATTAAATTTGATCTCTACCAAAACATTTTAGAGTGTAGTTTTGAGTAAATATTTGGTGTTTTTTATGATATTTTGGTGGGTCGTAAGTGTTCGGTGGTGTTTGCGCGGCGGGCGAGCGTAATGAGGAGGCTGCGACCGCTCCGTCATCGCGCCGCTCCACTGTTTACGCGCCGCCGCCGACGTACTTTGTTCGTAGCGTTTTAATGGGAGCCGAACTGAAGCTGTTTCAAATTGTGCTCGTAATTATTCTAAATAAAGGGATACGAGTAATCAAACTCATATTTATTGTTGCTGAGAACAATTAGCCATTTGTGAAAAAAATATTTAATTTAAAGTACAAGTTCTAGATAATAATATGCTGTAGTAAACTCGAGAGTTGTGTTTTATCAAACACACGATTAGTTATCTGCCCCGCTGATGTTGGAGACAACAGCTTGTGCGTGTTACACGCTGAAACTAGTTACTACTTAGTTATACTGGCATAAAAATCTATATGTTTTTGTAAAATTGGTCAAATTAGTGAGAGTAAGTGACTACCGCCGCTCACGGACATTAGGAACACTGATGCGTTGCCGACTCTTGGTCGACACAATTTTCGAAATTTTCTCGATAGCTGGTGGATTAGTTGACATACACAAAGAATGCCTGAATCTCAACGTATATATTCTGTTAGACCCTATCAGTACCTGTAGATATATTGTTTTCTTTGCATTTAAGTGCTTATTTAAATAAAAAAATAACTAAAATACAATGTGAAGTTTATAAGAAAGATTCGTTTGGTGAAATAAGGCCTCCGCGGACAAAGCCTCAGGCGGAAGAGAGTAATAAATTGAAAACTCTTAAACTCTCCTATAACCCTGTGGCCCTGCATAGACTTGCGTGTGATGTGTTTGAATGTATGTGTGTGTGGGTGTGTGAGTGCGTATGTATACTAGCGATCAATGGATTTATTGAAGGTTTTATTATCGTTTCAATTTATTCGCAATCGTTGTGTATATGGATGGAATGAAAGCGATGTGTTGGCGAGTGTCCGTGTCAAAGGTTTACGAGTCGAGATCCTCTTAACTAAATTGAATTCGACTCGGATGGCGCCATAAAACAACCCGTCTACAGACTTACAGAGGATCGATTCAAGGGTTATTGCGGCCGTCGGACGCCGACGCCGGAGTGCTAGTGGCCAGTGCCGCTAGCGCTGCATGGCGTGGCCCGGGAGGACTGGAGGACGGCTGTGCACTAATTTAAGACTTCATCGACTTGAATATTGACAATAGGTACCTATATGGTTAAACCATATTTAGTTAAAAGTTATCGGGTAATTTAAGACGTGACGATGTGGATTTTAAAGACCGTTGTCCAACATTATGTTGACAGAATTAACATTGAGCCTAATAAATCATGGATGCTTGACGAACGCAGGGATTTACTTTCTCCGGTACCTTCCTGTAACCTTTGCTGACTATATAGGTGCCTTAATTGCGCACGGCGACTTAAAATGTGTTACTGTACTGATTATGCCAGTTCTGTGTCCAGTTCTGTGTTAACGTTAACCGTGATAGCCTAGTGGTTTAGCCGTGATAGCCTAGTGGTTTAGCCGTGATAGCCTCGTGGTTTAGCCGTGATAGCCTAGTGGTTCGAACGTTGGTTCCCCGAACGTGGGGACGTGAGTTCGAATCCTGCACGCACCTCTAATTTTCAAAAAGTTAATTATCACTTGCTTCGGTGAAGGAAAACATCGTGAGGAAACCTGTACACCCGAGGGTTCACCATAATGTTCTCGAGGGTGTGTGAAGTCCACCAATCCGCAATTGGCCAGCGTGGTGCACTATGTCCTGTACCCCTCACATTGTGTGAGAAGACCCGAACCGAGGACAGTTATGGGTTGTGATTATAGTGATAAGTCGATGGTGTATCTGAAAATAAATAAATATACGTAGGTGTGCGACTTTGTGGACGTATATTTATACCATTTTCTTGTTATACGCTGGTAACTGTCTTACGGTATCTGTGACACTAACAAACGCGACGTAACGAGGCCCAACTCAATCGATATTATTATTTTTTCAGTCTATAGCTTGTCCGCGCTCTCTCCGGGATTGGGTAAAGATGTGTGAGACTGATAAATTGTCAAGGCTCGGTTTTATCTGATACTGTTTGTCAATGGAGCGGATGAGGGACGATTTTTCAATTTAAAAGAGTACAATTATCCTTTGTTACAAACAAAACAGAGATATTTTGATTCGAAACGTCTTAGTTAATAGTATCAGGGGTTACTTTGCGGAAATCCATTGTTCTTAAGCTATTATTAGTCTAATTTACAATAATCCGCGATTAAAATGTATGACGGTATATATTTTAAAACATGCGTGGCACCTCCCTCCCTCCCACAAAGGAAAACATGCACTACAATAAATTAAAGTATATACCAATATACATACCACCACCAACACGTGGTTCGCTCCGAACCGGAGCATCATTAGGGTAAGTTGACTCTACGATGGTCATATATTTTAATCGCTGTTTGTTGCAAAGTAGACGAAACCAATTTTAATTGAGTCGCGTAATACCAGGAAAATGCTACAACTCTTGGGATCTGAAATAACCAGAAAAGTCATCGGGGTTACAAATCAGATTAATGAAAGGTCACGTTTGACAATAAATAAAACATTTTACTATGACTTCGCTAAGAAATTATTCATGGAATATGTAAATTACAATCGCTATTGCATGTTAAGATACTATGTTTTGGGAATCAGGAAATGTTCATTATCATAGTTCATAACACCTTCACTGGAGGTCTTCTCTTATTTTTGGAAGGCAGTTACTGTCGAATCTAGCGGTCTTGACAGCTCACGCGGTCAGTACTGAGCATGAAGACCTCAATCGCAAAGACTCTTTACGCAAACAGAGAAGACTAGCTTATTCTCTTCCAAAACGAGGCATTGCAAACATTCTAACATATATCATAACCCTATGAGATTTGGACTCGGAGAGTTCTCCTCTCATAAGTCATAATCTTATAGACTATTACGTCTAGACGTTTGAACGCTGTATGCTGAACTTTGTATTCGAATCCTGCCAGCAGTTTCAATTTATTTTAACTTATGTCTGTAGTGGACTTTAATTATAACTTCGGTGGTAAACATCGTGGCTAAACTGATGATGTGTGTGTTTACGTCTTTGTGTTATGACCATAGCATCCACGTGGGTTTATGTGTGTGTAACGTTAAATAAATGTGTGAAGTCTGCCATTCCGCACATGACCAACGTGGTGGAGTATCACTTGAATCTCTTACATTATGAGAGGAGAATATCCAACCACATATTACCCCTTTATTATCCACAGATTAGTGGTAATTTGTGCGGGTAGCCAACCAAATATTAATTCTTAAGGCCTCTACGCACTGGACGCGAGGATTTGAATCCTACTCATACTTTTCTTTTTGAAACTAAGAAACATGAGGTTAATTAATTTATTTTAAACACCTGAAATATATTTTTTATGCATTTAATCTACTCTATATTAAGAGCCTATCTTTAAATATGTATTGATATCTTTTTAGCGTCACAGTTAATTTACAACTAAAAATTAGTTTTTAGTCTATTAGTGCACAAACGCAGACATTTCGAGACAGAATTGTTCACCTATACGGAGTTGTTATCGGAACTACAGCAATGAGGACAATTTCAACTCTTCAAGAGAAGAGGAAGTGGTTCTAATTTCTCTTACAACAATTGGTTCAAACAAACACTTCAAGTTGAATAAAAGATTATAAAAATATATCTTTCTTTTATTTATCTCCATTAACAGGTAATGTCCCGGGGTATTTGGCCAATTTATATCTTTACTTTCGAATCTAAACTTTAATTCAAAGCGCTAAATTACTTACTTATTTGGTTTATGTTTATTTGTTTCCCGACTGCCGGGTATAAATCGTGCCTTGGACGAAATTGCTTTTCATATAAGCACACTAGTAACTCTCCCTCGGTGCTGTTCATTAAACTTACCCCTGTATTCATAAACAATACTATGAGATCTCACAGTTAAATATAAAGATAGGACAGATTCGTATTCCATTCTACTTATCTTTAATTTTTTGATCAATTCCAAAGATAAAGTAATACGAACAATCGATCCTCTTTTTTTATTTTACTGTGAGACCTCATAGTATTTATTGTTTGTGAATACGGGGTTTAAACAAACGATGTTTCTTTATCCGCAAAAATATTAGTTACCTACAAATTTTTAACAGGAATTTCATATTTAATTAATATTAGGGATCAGTTTTTATTGTACTTTAAATGAAAATTGTATTAATTGTAATAGATCCATGAAGTCAGTTAGAGTACGTATGTACCTATATGTTAATAAAATACAATCTAAATTTAAAATTTAATGTTTCTATTTAACTTGCAATAGATTGTTAGTTTCTATGTTTTTTAGTATGTTTGTTTGGGACAAATGTTACAAGTTTAATTAGAACTACTTTTTATTATCCTATGAAGTTGAAATTTGAGACACTGTTTAAAATAATATCTATAATATCTAATGACTATGCATCTTTTGACAAATATGTCGGTATATTTTACTTACTTTAATTAATTTGCACTGAGGAATGGCTCAATGATGAACAGCAATGTTACAGAATTATTTACTGTATATTATAATGAACAAAGGCGAGTTTATATTTCTTAACTATTAATT
>DWPA01006339.1:0-11076 GCA_018251375.1 Calpodes ethlius
AGGACAGAAAAGAGCAGAATCATACAATAATAAAGCGAGAATGTTTCATGATTGAACTGTTTGCATAATTAACTACTAAAATGTCTACTAATTAACCAGCAAATTAACCTTTTTATATTCTTACTACTTGTATACTTAATAAAGATAATGCAACTTTGTTATATAGACACTAAAACACGTGAAGGTTATGTGAATCGATTTCTCAAGGAAAGGCCGTTGTTTCTCTTAATGGCACGACAATGACATTCTATGTATTGTGTACACTCGGAAATTTCTACAGCTATGTGCGTGCGAGTGTCGTCGAGATTAAAGGTGCTTCCATACCAGTAAATTTTAGATATAGTATTAAATGTTAGATGTTTGTCTCAAATGTTTCCATAACTGCAGTTTGTGCAAAATAACTTTATTGAGAAGCTGTGCCCAACGAAGAAGCGGCTGTTGCCGTTAAATAATTACACACACTTAATAAGTCATTAGGTGATTACACGTCTACGTATATGTTTGATAATTACAGATGTTTAGACATAATTTGCACCAATCAAATACTAAAGAATCAGTGTATTTTCTTGTATTTAAGGCATCCAAGGCATATTTTATAACTTGTCTCTAGAACCGTTTCACTATGATTATATACTGTTGTTAAATATTTTTAGAAATAGTATTACAAATAATAAAAATAAATTAACGTTATTCTTTCCTCAAAACAGATAATATTCCTATTCTTTTACCACGCATGTTCTAACGCGTCAATTTACGTACTAAAATGATACGAGACCAATTTAATGTATAGTTTAACATGTTAACTGTATACGTATAACGTATAAGTAACTGTTAACGTATAAGTTAATGGAAATTTAAATTAAAACATAACTGTCTTAACGCACCCAAGCTTTTAACGCGTTAATTAAATTACATCTGGTCGGTAACATTGACGTCATATATGTATACCTATGGCAGCAGCATTAAAATGAAATTATTTTCATAAAATTATACTATGATACAGCATTTTTTATTTCTGTACGTATATTCATTAGAATTACTTTTTTCCGGTAAAAATTTCGACAAATGTTGTAAGGTTCGTAATATTAACTAGGTTTCTCCGTTTGTGAATTTAGTTGCAAACAATATTGTTGTAGATACCTATAAAAATATTTTATTACAACTTTGAGCTTTTCTAGATATAAACAGATTTAATTTAGTATTATCCGACAGCATGAGACACGAAGTTTAATAGCGAAATGAGCTAAGATAGTAAATCTTTAGAGAATTTTATCGAGTTGTGGTTTCTTAATTAGTCTATCTTAATAGTATTTCAGGAAAAGTTATCATTCTTAGTCATTTTATTATCATTAATTAGGTATGATACAATTAACATTTTTGTAAACTCAATTCATTTTATAAAATTTTTCTTCTTAACAAATATGTCAACGTTATAAACGTTATTAAAACATATTATATATGACATAATAATGTATTTTTTTAATCTTATTAATCACATTTATAAAATTCCCATCTTAAATAGTACTGAATATTTTTACCAGCTTAAGTTTAAATATTAAATAATATTTAATTAAACAGAAATGATTAGATAATCAGTTTAATGGGCATTGAGGTATATAATTATATACGCATAAGAAGTATACAGTTAATTTAATTTCTGTTTTATTCAGATGCCGTTTTTAAGACGCTATAATATGAACATAATGATTGTAGTTCCACGAACTATTCTACTTTACCTTTCTGTTCACCTTTGCAACATTGTATATAATAACATGGAATCACGTATAAACTTTATACATACCTGTGATATCATTCACTTTCCATATAGGAAAACATCACGCAAGAAACAACACCGCACAAAATTAATTAAAGGTAGTGCTACGAACGTGCTACGAAATGTTTTAACACAAATAAAGACGTATCACACCGAAGTTTTACTTTACTAGAGCTTACTTATCGAATACTAAGTTTACTACGTGTTTAGTACTAGGCATTTGCGACCAACGTCACGTATAAACTGTCACTATAAGTAAGGCCATGGTCGAACTTGAGCTTATTTGCATAAAATGACAGCCCGCCCCTCCGCTAAACAAAAACAACGTGCGACCCACTTTCGAAATCCTTTCATTGTTTCGTATAAAATTTGCATCAGTTATTTCAATACAAAGTTAAATTGTGTTGCACTTATTTTTTCGGATTTTAATAGATGTATATAATAATATTCTAGTTTTTATGAGTTATTGAAATAGTTTTAGGTATATGTCTACATGTCTGATTATAGATTAATTACCCGTAAATAAAATTGAACGTTAAAATGAATCATTATATAAAATTTATTAGCAAAACTTAGCTTCTATACTCATAACAATATTTTGATGAGTTTTTGTTTTATTAAGCCGGGCAACTTAATGAATCTTCCGTCTCGGTTTAACTTTGAATAGGATATTGAACAAAACAAATCTTACAAAATATGCAAATAGGAGACCCTAAAATATTGTTCGTAACTTTACAAAACTCGATACAACACGAAGCCCAATTGGATTTGTTACAACGTTTTGTTACAAAATACTTGTATTGTTATGATAATAAAGAGAAAGTTTAGAAACCAAGTCCCTTAAATTGATTTTATTTACAAACTTTGAATGTACCGAAGTGACTAATACCGAATCGAACATTTAAATATATTGGGTAGGCTGTTTATGATGTTTTAAATACTTACAAATGTTACATGTTTTCAAGTAGGTATTGCATTAAGGTAAGAAGTGTTCCTCTTTATAATAAGTAACACATTTTTTTTAACGGACAGTAGGTGTTGGTCGTAATATTGGCCATAATGGCCGTTGACTTTAATTCCTAACAAGTTGGTCCCTCACACAGTACATTATGTATTAGAATCCTACATACACCTTCAATTTTACACATTTTTATTGAACTCATTCTGTTTATATATAGGTACATATGTATATATGTAGGTACGAACATCTGGGCGAAATATTGTGATCAATATTGTACCACTTCCGGATATCGAGACAAGCTCTAATTTTGTATACTAATTCATTTTCAATGTCAATAGCTATAATAATTCTTAGTCGTCGACCTGATTCGATGATGGAGCTGAAAGGTAGCTGTATAAACTCCAGAATAAAACGACACAGCCTCATCGTGTTTGGGCTCGTTTGATTAGTATTAACTAGTAGTTTAATTCTACATAGTGACCAGGGACTAAATAAAAGTGTGTTTTTCAATTAGATATGTTTGGTTTAGAAATTATTTTCGTGAAGGAAAAAGCATGAAGTAACCTAAGTGTTTTCCTCAATTTCAGCGCCGTGGGAAGTGTGACAATCTGCACTTAGCAAGCGTAACGAACAATGACCTTAACTCTTCATATTGTGACAGGAGATCAGTGCCCAGCAGTGGGACAGTTATGAGTTGTGATGGTGATGACTGTTGCGAGATTATAAGACGTAGAAACATTTTATTACACACAAGGAGATAAACTATAACTATAACATGGCATTTTTATGAAAATACTTGTGAATTATATCTTCGAAAGATTTTAATTTTAAAGTGTCGAAGTTTCTGAACGTTGTTACATGGTTTTATAAGTTGTACTTAACTATACCTATCACAGAAATATTAAAAATAACAATAAAATTATAAATAAAATATTTAACTTATTTAAGTACATTTTTGAATGATGAAAATCTTAACACCCTATATAACTTTATAGTACATAGGTATAGCTATTACTATAGCTTTTAGTATATATTTTTTAGTATTTATTAATTAATGAAAACATTAAAATAAGAAGAACATCGCATAATTTCATTCACGATGACATAATGAAGACGTTAACATTTATATAATTGAATAATATATTCTGATTTTATGACTATTACAAATTCGTATATGACACTAGTATTAACTATTTTAAACTGGTATAATCGGAATCTAGTTTAATAACCATAATGTTTTCTATTTTAATATGACACAAGGTTCCATATTGTAGACACTTTGGTACTTTATTTAATGTATTGTCTTGTTTCCATACTAATGAGGTGACAATCGTAGTTTTTAATAATCATGTTAATATTGATAATTGAATTCAGCAGTTGCAAAATCGAAAGATGAATACAAATTGCAGAAGGTAACATAGGTAAAAAAGAGATGTTTAAGTTGAGGTTTTTATCCTTCTGACAAAAAACAGCAGTAACAAGTTTGAGGCGGCTGAAGATTAAAATAAATAAATGCTATATGCTTTCTTTGATATGTATATGAATAGAATACTAATCATTGAGAAAACTAGGTATATCTTTGAGTCTGAACTCAAACTTTTCTAGGCATATATATTTTTTTCTACTTATAAAATAAAATCAAGTTCCAGCTCAAATACTTGAACACATGCAAAAGTAATGCACACTCAATTTTATAAAAGATTATATCTGTATGTAAATCTATCTAATCTAAATACTAATCAAGTAAAATATTTACTAGTCATTAAATTATTATGTTTCGGACTGCGACCGTATCCAATCCTATGGTGTGAATGTACTCGTAAGAGTCCACTTCGCATGCGCGTTGGACAGTACACGAGAGCTTGTATTCTCTGTCTATTTACGTACCTATGTTTACTTAAATAAAATGAAGTGAGTAATCTTCATACATACATCACTATTAAATAGCTATGCACTGTCTGCCACAGCCATTACTACGATGGTATTTATGTATTACGTCACATCAACAATGATACGTAGAGCTCGCCGGCTATCAATATCTAAACCGGTCCATGTGAGTGGATACGCCTGCTACGTTCAGTATTACTAAATCACGCAAACTGTTAAGACGCTAGTAAGCCACGCGTGTAACGTTATGAGAAATCTGAGTAAGTTATATTACTGAAACTAAAATAACGGGTACGAGTTACAACACTCATGGTATTAGGATTAGGTACTCACGTGTCCGGATAGCAACAAGTCGGGCAGACGTCACCGACACGCCGGTATCACTGCGCCCTGCACTAGCCTTCGAATTCTTCCGTGTTGCTACTATCACTCGCGAATCTACGCTTCCGAATGCGGACTGATTTTTTTCTCGCGTAACGGCCCATTAAACTTGTAGATTTCTATCTCACTCTCCGACATGATAATATTAAGAAGCGAGACAAAGAAAGGTTGCGGTTTATGGGTTGTTGATAGAATTGGTATCCGCTCCGTAACGTACCGCCGCCGTGTTGCATATTTTTATGGCAAATAACCTTGTAAGGACGTCTATAGTTAAGTGCATGCTACAATGTACAATAAAACTTAAAGAACTCTACTATTCTCTAAACTGACAATTAGCTAAGGAGCTTATAGATTATTTACCTCCTAATAAAAAAATAAGACTGAAAGTCATTATTATTAGGTATTCATAACAGATATTAATTTTATTTTAATAAACAATAATAGTACCTACCGAAAATAAATATTTGTTTATGCAATCACAAATAATATATTTATTGTTTTTTGCGTAGTAAGGAAATAAATATATTTTTTTAATTTCATATAAAACATTACTTTTAAAAACTTTATCACATCCCTCGCCCAGGCTTTTCATGAAAACCGATTTAATTAATCAAGATAAATCAGAAAAGGAAAGTCTATAATTAAAAAAAGAATCACAGTAAAAAAAACTTCATCGGCAATATAATGACGATAAATTATGCAGTAAGAAAATTAACCTATCAGTGTAATAACTCAAAAAAAAATGTATATAAATCAAAGTAATTACTTGTTATTTAACTCACATCAAACAGCGCACCAAACAAAAACGAAAGGCGAGAGACGTTCGTACAAGGTTACAACACCGGGTATTATCTCACCGAAAGATGTTTAGGAAATATAGGCGTCGCCCAGAGCGCAGTCGTACATCTTGCTTTATATCGCCTCAGCCAGCATTGGAGAGCAGAACATCAAACGACGTTATGGGCCCCGGACGTGCTGACGGCCGCCGACTGGAAAGAGACAGACATACACGAAAAAAAGAGATGGAATACTTTTGCAACGAACACTTTTATTATTCGCTACACAAACAAATATTCCGATTGAATACATACATAACAATCAGAACCAAATCAAATGTTTTTTTGTTGATAGTAAATTGTACGTAGGTACAAACAAGTTACAGGTTATGTATGTCATTTGTTAAAAAAAAAATATTGTGCAAGATAAAAATGATTCACTACTCAGATTCATTATTAGAATAGAATATAACATATACTTAGTGAGCACATACTATTGAGGCAGTCAAGCAGGCTTCAAATATACATATGAATCCAAAGCGATTTAAACGACTCACTGATTTAAGTACATAACCAAACTCAAGAGATACGACGTAACCTATAAAGCTTTATATTAAAAGCTCATATGTACTTATATAGGTATTTTGAGTAAATTGAGTAACACAAATACGTCGAGTGCGAAGCTCTGACGAGGCATTTTATTTACATTTACGCAAATTGAATCCTTGGTGCCGGGCCAAGAGGAAACTCGTTCACATATTCATCCAAGAGGGAAGAGGGGAGGGGCGAGATTCGATTTGCCTAATAGCAGGAGTGAGCCGGGAGGGCGCACTCAATTACGTAGAGTGAGCCGAGGTGTCCCGTTACACTCAGTACATAATTACATTATCTGATAAACGGTTAGAGCTCTGAGAGCTATTTCAGCGAGGCGCACTTAGCGGATTTTCCTGAAATGCTTATTCTCTATTCGGCATGGGCAAGGATTTTATTTTTTTATTACATCTTTAAAATTTTAAATCTTTTTAAAAAGTATTTTACGCACTATACCTAAAGTTGAATGAATTATAAAAATAAAGATATCGTTACCTAAATATTAGGTAATTATTTCTTCTTATTTCATTACCTGTCTTATTTGCAAATAATATATAATATATTTAATTTTAAAATGGTTAAGACTAGGAATGAGATTCTTTTAGCGATATAAAGTGACCTACATCACTCTTCAGCCTCCCAAATGTCTCCACACAAAAATTCGTACCGTTACGACGGCTTTTGCGACGTGAAAAAAGAACATAGAATCAAACACACTCTCCCATTTGTAACATTAATTAATTAACACTCACATATACTACATCACTATATCTATAGTCAAGTAATTACTTCACTGAAGTAATTACATAGAAACTACTTTTATTCAGTAGCTAAGAATTTTAACGAAGTAAGAACCATCAACATTTGGAATTCTCTATAAGTTAGTTGTTCAATTAATTACTTCAACTCTAGTAATTACTACAAATTTACTATGTATACAAGTGTCAATATCAGGCAATTCTACTCGCATATAAAGTCTTCATACTAATGAATGGACCACCATATTATATAATACATCTGATTACCATACTGGAGTTATCAAGAGGTTGGAAATTAATAACTATGCTAAAATTAGTAAAAAGTGACAAGTACCTTAAGAATATTGTATCTGAGATGCTGTTCAAATGAGAAAATCGAATAACTACTGATGTGTTCTTAGGATAAGTTTATGTAAAGTTTTTAGTAGTTGAATTAATTCTGCCGTCTCTCATGGAGTTTTTGTTTTGTTAAACCACTTTTCGACAACTGTTGTAAATAAATCGTATATTTTAACCCTACCTCAATTAACCTCAATTACCTTAATTAATACATAAAGGAAAATCTTTTGTACCTAAGTACCTAAAGAAAACTAAATTTTATATATAACATGTCTTATAAATACAATATATATTGAAGTACGTCAATATAAAATTACCCTTTAACGAAATGTATTACAGTCGAATTTTGATTGTAGAGCGGTTCTTCAGTTTTTATAATTATGTAGTGCTTAAAATACCTACCTACATTTATATCTTACACATTGTAAACATGCTGTGTTTATGCAAATAAAGACCACACACTCAGTGGATATTCAGATTTTTACTGCTTACTACACTGTTATAATGTATTGAAGGTTATAATTGTTGTATGAAACCGAGTTTAGTTTTATAGAACAGCACGACTCCTACCTCATGCTGTGGTATCATTAGAAGACCATATAGAACGACCGTAGACGACATGCTTCAATATATTTATGTAATAAACCCAATTAAGAATACTTTGTCTGAGAGAATCGTTTATCTAGTAAACTAACAATCGTTCCCAATATTATATCTATCTATCTATAGATATATCCAACTAACATTGTAGGTCATGCAATTGTCATGTAATGTCACCAATTACCATCAGGTGGGATAGTAGTCAAGCACTGACTTATTGTACTTAAAAATAATAATAATTAATAAGTGCTTACAAACATGACTTGGATATGCAGCGTCAAACAAGCTTTTTTTACCACCGAGTTTGGGAACGGTGTTTGTCGCGCCTTACGACATACTGCCCTAATAATGGGGTCAGAGAGAATATTCTAGGTCAGCCCAATACGGCCAAATAACAGCACCATATCCTGGCATCTAACATATCTTAAAACCCAAAGTGGAAAGTGTTAAAGCAGGGTGTGTTGCAAATTATGGCATATAGACTCATGGTACTTTATTATTGGCCTAATGCACAAGCTAACAATTGCGCAGCAGGCTATGAAACACAGGATTCTATTGTATTGATGTAATATATACATACGAGTACCTTAACTTCAGTATCAGTTATCGTGTATCTTACATCTTAACTCGCTCATAATTTAATTTCAAAGTTAATCTTTTCTTTATTTACCTGTCAAGAAATCAACGATAACTCGATAGGTACTTGTATTGTATATAAGCCGCCGAAGAGAGCCTATTATATGACAGAGATAGGTACATTAGTCGTAGCGAGATACCAGTAATGCAGTTTTCAATAACACTAAAATATTGATTTCATGGCAGCTGCTACGCATTTATACGATGTCCAAGGCTTACAATGTTGCTTTAAATACCAATACTAAAGATATCACAACAAAATGAGGTTTTAAGTTTAAAATATTGTTGATATTTTATCCTTAGTTATTACGACGCTCGGTCTCGCTTATTGACTCGAATTATCACATACCGGTTTCAGTTCGTTTCATATAAGAATGTAACATAATCCAAATCCTCAAGTATATTATAAGCCTTCAACGATAAAAACTTATAATTTAGTGAATCTTTTTATAGTTTGATAGGAAGCAACTATAATTACTCTTATTTGCTTTAACATAACTCGTGCATTGTTAGTAGGCGTATAACATAATCGAGGTTTCAGAGCTTTGCCAGCGGGGCGCGCATATTGTATCGCGAATTACTTTTAATCTTCTAACCTTCAGTCTAAGAAAATCTACAAAGTTGTGAAAATTATCTAATTATTTATGTAATCTTCGTCTATAAGTATTTTGTCTTTATATATAGAATATAACGCTCTTCGTGTACATCTACTTGGCCTAACGGTTAGCTGGTAGATAGCATTAAGCTCGCCTACTGTAACATAATATTTATTGTGGTCAATAAAGTTTAAATAAATGTAACAAGTATATCTTCCTTGCAATGTTTAGATAGTAATGACAATGGTTAAATGTAAACGGACATAAGAACACTATTAGGTAGAAAAGTTTATGTAACATTTGTGAGTCTTATTTCGTAAGGTAAAATGTAAAAATTGGTATTCTAGAGATATGTGATTATTGACCAGCTGCATGACAAGTGTTATTTGCAACAATTATATTACAACAAGTATTATTTCCATACAACTTTTCAACCCCTATTTAAATCCACTTTGAGTGCAATCTTGAAGACAGCGGGTATTCGCTGGATTCAGAAGGCTCAGGACCGGTCTGAGAGGTGCTAATTAGGTGAGGCCTATGTCCAGCAGTGGGCTTTTATAAAAGGCTGATAGATAGATAGAGTGCAATCTTAAAACATCGTTCATGTTGAGTACCTATATAAGTTCACCATGAACGTAATTTCTTCATGAAAGTATAATATAACTATAGCCCAAATTTTATTTTTCTAATGCTTACAGTCTGCGAAGGTAAATAAGTCAAAAGTTTCAATTATATATTTGTAGATAACATTTTAAAATTCATGATATCCTTTCAATGTAATATTCGAATTGAATACTTTAAATAGTAATGTACTGATACTAAATTTGTTTGAATATAAAGTGATTTATTGGAATAAGGGTAATGTCGAGGTACTAACATTAACGCGATGTACTTGACGGGCGCGTTAGGCAAATTTAAAAAGAAATAACTTTTATGGCTAAGGCGGTATAATGTATTTAGATTTTTTAAATATTTACATGTTCTTAAAACTGTAGTAAAGTTAAATTATTTTTATTAATGATATTTTAAATTTAGGGTCCGTGTTTGAAGTTTTGGTGAAGACTTCATTTTTAAAATATAGTTATAACTAAATCTGTTACTCATGGATTTTTAGATAAAAACAAAAAAAAAATGAAACGCATTAAAAAATAAAAAAAGTGAAATAACTAAATGAAAAATTAAAGTTCTTACTTAATAATTTAATTAAAATATCATAAATTCATTCCATATTCTAATAACAAAATGAAAACCATTCCATTATTTTCAAATAATTCAAAAATAATTTCAACAAACAAAGATTCTACAAGTATTCCATCAATATAAATTCAGCTCACGCCAGCGCTGCAAAGAGGAAATTTGATGCGCAATTCTAAAAGAAAACCCGATATCCCGATTCGGTTAAAAATCCGCTGACGTAAACAGAAGGAAGCAACTGGGGTGTGGATCACAGAGCATTCAATGTCTCAATCAGATCATTTCGGGTTGAGGTCACGCGCCATTTCTTATAAGGCTTGGTCACACTGTTTATTATTGTTTAAATAGATAGATAAATGAAATATGTGGAAATTAACACTTTATTTTAGCGACTAACCATCGTAGAGTCAACTTACCCTGATGATGCTCCGGAGAGCAAAACACGTGTTAGTGGTGGTATGTATGTTGGTATATACTTTAATTTATTGTAGTGCGTGCTTTCCTTTGCGGGAGGGAGGTACCACGCATGTTTTAAAGTATATACCGTCATACATTTTAATCGCGGATTGTTGCAAAGTAGACT
>DWPA01006340.1:0-11076 GCA_018251375.1 Calpodes ethlius
GTCTTACAGTTACGTTACATTATTGTTACTAACTATAATTATACATATACAATTTTGTATAAACATTTGTAATATGCATACATTTTACATAAACATACAAATTGGTATATGTATAATTATAGTTAGTAACAATAATGTAACGTAACTGTAAGACGAAAAAAATGTTTTTTTTTTAAATTACGTTAGTCACGACGTAAATAACGTAACCGGAAACGTATCAAGCTTCGACAACTGGCATACGTCATTCTTCAAACGTTTTCCTATTCTCTATTCGATATTTATTCTGGTATATATTTCACTATTGAACACTGATTGTAACTCAAATAAAACGTTTCTGTATACCGCTTTAGTTTTAACCCCGCCCAATACTATATATGGTATAAAGTAATATATTATTTTAAAAATTCTATCTTGTATCATTATGAATTGAAACACACATAATACACATTGAAATTCATTTAGGTATCCGGAACGTGACGCTTTCACTAAAACAAAACCGTTTTCCATTTTTTTCTTAAATGAGGATACAAAACCGAATATAAATAAATAAATAATAATATTACAACAACAATCATGAAGATTGGTCATATCTACATCATTGTTATCATGACCGTGCCTCGGAGGGTACACAAAGCCGTCGCTTCCCGGTATCATCGTTAGAAAACAGTCGTTAAGCGATATTGAAGACCTACGGAGGACATAAAACTTACGATAATTAGGTTGGCCACCAATCCTTACTAGAGCAACCTCGTTATGTTCTAGGTCTCCTAAGTTATGTGGATAAATCTATACCCTACACTGGGCTATAATTTGTTTATTTCATTAACATATAAGTCCACATTTAGCCCACGAAGCTGGTGCACATACATCTCACGACACGGCGCGCATGCGGGGTGGGGCTCGCGACCCGCGATTATGGGTCTTTTTTTTATTTTTTATGTCGTAGATACCTTTTACATCGCCGTTCAATTACCGAAGCGCGAGTGTGGCCATCATTCGAGTAATGTGGATGGGACTTCATTTAATTTTTCTGTATTCTAATTTTATGAATAATGAATAATATTTTTTGCTTGCTTATATAGAATCCATTGAGTCCATGAAATGTTTTTATGTGTTTCGCTATAGAAGACCGGAAATAATGCGCATATACTGATGTCAAAAGACAATTACGATACTTAGGTTTAAGAATTTATCTACCTAGAAATTATAGTACATACTTATTTGTACCTAGATATTTTCTAAATTTAACAGAAATTTTCATTTATTTTCTTTAATAACGGCATTTCCTAATTTAGAATGTAACGTCCCATTCTGATTGACTAGGTGTGCTAAAATGCTAGTAATAATATACATATTTTTAAATTTTTCTACTATAAAATAGAAAACGATAACTATTTTCTGTTTCGATTTTTTTATTGATGTTTTTGTTCTGCCGTCTACCTGAACATTTATTATACAAGTATGACAATTTATACTACCTCAAGCGTTACACACCACCGCCCGGGTTTGACCCTATATTTGATAATCCAAACGTCACGTCCACACTAACCCACCGCGTCGCCCACGCGCACTGATTGCATTCGCCTTGACATTAGTTCGACTGTCGCGACCGACTCGCTCTTCTGAGCTTGAACCACGACCACATGCGGCAACTTAAGGATTGAAGTTTTATACTCAGTTGACAGGTATGTCATCATGGATAAGTGATTTTTGGTAACTTTAATTATATTATATTGCAATTTCGTAAACGCTTCACGACTGTGATGTATAGCTTAGCATTTGATATTTCTTATCTCGAAGTAAGTGTTGATTTATTCCTCCATTCTATTAGATATTGCTTGTGTAATATGAATAATTTGAGATATTTGATTTTAGCAACAATAATAATATAAATACAATAAAATACTCATCACAAATAATTGACTTTGAAGGAGGTTTTGTAGCCTAATTCGATCAATTAAAATCATACAATATAAATCCCTCTAAACCTTTAATCTAACAAACAAAAAACATCAACACAAATAGGTACATAACACTACCTTATCCGTAGAGTGAAACCGCACACCGAGATTTTAAATCTCAAAAATCAGTATCCAAAGATAAGATAAGACACGACATCAGTCAATACAACCTGACCAGACCCGAAAAGCTTTTTCACTGAGCTTTTAGACGGCAGTTGGTTGAAGAAAAAGGGTCAAGTTACGTTGGTGATGAAGGCTTGGGTATCCAAACTTAATTAGCGTCTGTAGTGACCGTCATTGCACATTATAAGTTCGTTTCATCAGACCAGTCGGTTTCTGCATGAGAGCGCTAGGCGGCGCCTGCGCATTAACACGGCGCCTTTTAAGATGGGTTCTTATCGATTGATTTTAGATCGTGTTACGTTGTATGGAATTCCTGGGGTAATCTTGATTAAGCCTCGAATTATGACATCATCTGCCCCGGGTTTGTAAATAATTATGCATTTTAAAGGGTACATTTTTCAGCCTTCAAATTTATTTACGAGTGGCTCTCTTATTTCTTTGACGTGTCGTCGATATCTTTTGCCTTTAAAATGAGTTTATTATAACTTAGTCCTGGATTAATAATGACATAAATGTTGATTTAGGAAATCGTTCATAGATATTTTTTGTCTCAAATGATTACAATTGTTTTCAGTAATTTATCTATCCATATATATATCTATCTCTGGATAAAACTACAGATATATTTTGGGACTTTTTCATAATTGCTCAACAACTAACTTAAGGATAGCGTAAAAATAGAATATTAAAGAGGTCGTAACCGGAGTTACCAATATGCTATCTTACCATTATCTCCAATTAGGTTAAGTAAACTACCAACAACTAATACAATGCCTTGATTGCTACTAATACAATACAGTTATTAGAGAATATTGAGAACGGTTGTATTTGAGTTACACAACATTTCGACCGCGACTTCAGTTTATAATTTGATTTTTTTAAGTGAATAAAGTTGCAAAATATATAACTAAATTCTAATATGTGTATTATTTTGTCAGTCACTAGATAACATAATGGAGAACATGGAGGGAAAGAATATTAAAAACTGTTGATAAGATTTTTGGACTCTCGGAAAATAAGCAGTGGAAGGGTAAATTGCTTCGGTTACGAGATTATATTAAAATAATTCTTAATAGTCTAGGACTCGATTTCGAGGCATCAGTATCATAATTTTATTATATCTCAGGGTATGTATTAATCTCCTTCATAATTATCTTATTATTTCTCACAAGATCTATTATCACTTCAGATATCATAGTTAATAATCTACTATCATTATAATAGTAAAAAATATGGAAACTCTAAGAACCCGTTAGAAATTAATATTTTTTTCATCTTTTTACATTTCAAAAATAACGGAATTCATTGTATTTATAAATAACGGACAAGGCAAAGAATAGACAAAAAAATTTAAACGAAGAATAGTTTAAATACTGTTCTCTAACAGTAAATTAATTGAATTAGGAACGTTAAAAATCTGCTTAGTCTAAAATCTTTAAACCCACTGCGAGCCAAAACAGATTTTTAGGATTAACATTACAGGATTATTTAGCAACAACTTAGTTCGTGCTTACTCGGACGTAATCGTGAGGATGACAAAGTACTGAAGACAGTAGCAAGTCTTCTTACGCCTTTATCCATAGTCATAAATCATTCATATGAGCGCTCGACGCATACTGATTTAATTCAAAGGACTGTGTACCTTAGTCACTGGCGATACGACTCAAATCCATTGTTTCTCTTCCATTATCAATTTCAGCGTAAAAAAGGTGTCTCAAACTGTCGTAAATCCATCAACGGTAAACAAGACTCCATTGTAAGGGTCTTTATTTCACAAATCTCTCGATACAACATCTCGCCCACAACTGGGTAGGATTACCTTTTTTCTGAACAATATATTTACATTGAAAATCCGATTAACTTTAGTTCGAAGTTGACCCAACCGATAATCTTTCTATGATGAAGAAATTTGGATGCTGCATTCTTTTTTATTCTGTGGGATGATAATAAAAACAATAACTTGGATGTTTGTTTGCGGTGGCACGGTAAATAGACGATCGGAAACGTCTTTTTGTTGACTAAACTGACATTTTTGAAGCTCACGTGGATTAGTAATGAGATTAGATGTATTTGCAGGTTGGATGCGTTTCCTTGGGAAAATACTTGTTTCTTCACGAGACAACGCGTAGCCCAAAATAACTAACAATAATCCATTCGGCGGTGAAAGAACCTTTTTTACTGTTCTTTTTAAACAAAGACACATCTGAGTCTACAGATTATTTCTTGTTTATAAGCATTTGCGGTTTTCTGTTTTGTTTTATTAACATATAATAAGATCTCCCATATCTTAATACAGAAACAGAAATATATATTGCACGGAATGCAAATAGACTTTCACTGACTTTGACATGAATATCTAGATGTATTGCAGTATATTAAGTATGTATTTAATATATCTGGTTAATCTGAATAGTAAATAAATGTAACCATAAACAATATAACTGGTAAAATACATTTTAAATACAATTTTAGAATATTAATTCTGATCTATAATTTTATTTTAACGGTTTTGTTCCAAAATTCAAAATGACGGTTTAAGACTCACATTTCAGCCAGCATCGTCTTTCATATAGCAGCTAAGTGATGTAATGTAAAAAACACTTGTACAAAAGTATAAATCTCATCATTACAATCCGTCTAGCTGTAGGTATCCGATACGGTCGGTGTATCTGCTTTTATGATGACATTCGACCACTACCACCCAATTCCATCGCGATGACATCTGACCGTTCACACGAGATAACCAAACACGTATATTCGTAAATGTTGCAGGAGAGTGAGGAAATCAAATAACTTGACAATGATGAGTTGGCATATTAGTATATTATATAATTTTATATAAACATTAAGAGCTCTTAAATTTATAGGTGTTTTTAGTCTTTCATTAACGTATATAATATGATCACCTAAGGTGATATTTACTTATTACAAATTAGTAGTGATGTAAATTAAAGAAAATAATAACAATCTATAACAAGACTAACTAACTTTAGTCGTCAAAATAAAATTCGTATTCAAATGTAATAATAAATAAAATAATAACGTGCAAATATTACAAACTGTGGAATGAACTTCCTTATAAAGTTTTAAAAGAAAAAGATCTATAAAGATAAGATAGCTGAATTATTACAGATTCCTCTGGTGATCCTCACGTCCACAAGCAGACAAATAGCCCATCACTTTCCCAACCCTTCAAGCTAAAAACTTAGTTATTTAGGCATTTCATCGAATGCCATTTCATTATCACTGCAACGTAACATACATCCGAACGTCAGCATTATAGCCTTATGCCAGGCGGGCCCATCAACAGCCACGAATTATCGCTCAATTTACCGAAGATATAAATTTGTAATGAAAACCGAATGCCGACGGTATCACCGACTCTACGTTACAATGATGCAATTGTGATGTGTTTTGGTGATTTAGTGATGAGGAGATAATGGAAATGGAAAAACAACGAATATTATCATTTTTGGAGTAGGTACCTCAATACTACGAGATGATTTTCGAATCCCAACCATTTCATAATATAATATCAAAGGAAATTTCGAATATTATGTTATGATGAATTTAATCCCAATAATTAGATTCCGTTTTAGTACTATCTACATTTAATTGCTTGTGATTACAATTAGTAAAAGTTTATAATAATTTTAATTCCAGTTTCCTGTTAGTTATTTGTTTGAATAGCAGTTCGTTGACGAATTTTGATTACTAAATTGCTAAATGATATATTGATATTAATGTAATTATATATCTTCTTAATATTATAAGATACTGTTGTTTTAGTAACGCGCGGTATGAAATTGTATTTAATTCATTTTAAATTGTAATTCAAAATCAATTATATATTACTTTATAAAATCGATTCTAGACATCGATTATGTATATTTTTAATAATGTGCGTTACTACATACTACAGCGAAGAAAACTTAATAGAAAAACTGAAAGTTGCATACATTTTCTATATTATTGTAAAAATGTTTCAAGATTTTTTACAATAAAGTAATACTGTGTAAATTGAATAAAGTAGAAGTAGTATCCCTTAGCAACAATCGATGATAATCTTAGAGGTTGTATTATTACAGCAAGCCGCGAATATTAGGCGCCAATAATTTCCGAAGACCGGAAAACAGCCCTAAAAATAGGTCCAGTACCCACCAAGGTGGTCCGCTTATCGCTTTGCGTCCTCCGTCGCTTCTACTAAGACATTTCACCTTTTTTATTGCCACGCTTCTTGCGACTTCACAACACAAGTTAAGTTTAACGACACCTTTAAAAATATTCGCTAGTTCGTATTACAATGGAATAAAGCCTAGTTTTCTGTACCAATCGCTGTTGTATTTGCTGGTGTATGGTCTCTACTACAATTTTATCTTCGTCTACTTTCTCACCTTTTTACGATTCGACGTGTGACTCGAAGTGTCGTAGATACAATTATCGATTAGGTAATTTTATCGGGTCCGATCTTTTGTCTTCCGGTTGATTTTTGTTGATTTAGGTCGGTTTTTAGTAATTTAGTGGCGCTTGATGGCGCATTGTCGAAACTGCCCTTTTCCTGTCAAATTTTAGCGTTTAAGTCACAAAAGGGATTTGTGAATGACACTTTTTGTATCAATGTGTTTATTTAAAAAAACAATATGTTGATTAAAATTGCATTTTCAAGACAGTTTTATATTTATATATTATATTAAATAAAAAAAACTATCTGGTTGAGTATATTGTACTTTTTCCAAAAAACCTCCCTTGAATTGACGGACTCTGCAAGAAGGACGAGACAATGGCAAAAAGACTTTGATCGGTTCAGTATTATATTTTAGTTTGGTGTCATTCGTAATGGTTCCTAATTAACTCATATATTTCCTTTTTTATCTCTAAATTGCCCTTCCATAATCCTTAAAATCATTTTTTTTTTCAAATAACTGTAAATTGGTAATGAGAGTCTTAATGAGAAAATTTATAATTAGTATTCAAAATTAATTAAAATATGTCATATTAAATATAAATACTAATGTTACTTAAAATTATAAATTCGATATCGTATAACGGTTTGAAGATATTATCAAATACTCATAAACTTGCCAGCTGAAAACTAAAAACATGCCCTTCGGCTGTTAAATATAATATTCTCAGGAATAGTACGTTTTACTAAAATTATACCCTTTGGCATTTACATCTCAGTTGATGTCTTATTACTACTTTTAATTCAACCACAATATCTGCTTATTAAAATATTCCACGATAAAGTTAATAAATGAATACCAATTAAATTAAAATGTACGCATTAAAATTTAACGATGAATATTATTCATCGCCTCATACGGACTTCAATTCGCGACAAACTAATTACTTACACAATAACTTGTTTACAATATTATCGTAAACAAACTATAGGGGGTATTGTTGAGACAGTGTCGCTTAGGGCTTTAACTTATTTTTTGTTATTATATTTTAATTCTGTATGTTATATAGATATCATTATTTATAAACATGTTATATCTTTTCTATGGTTTGGGCATTCTTTGTTTTTGTATTGTCGCTGTCCTCTGCCTGACGGATGTCTGGAAGAGAACACTCTGTTGTGATAAGGTCGACTTTGAAACTACATTTTTTTTAATATTCTAAAGTATAATTGTAAAATAATTGAAGTGTTTAATAAAATATGATCTATTTTATTCTTTTCTGTTTAATACTATTAACCGGCAAACCAGAAAATATTTATCTCGATGTATTTCTTTGGTCATTTTTTTATCGAAATCATTTAGTTCTGAAACCAAGTAACAGGACAATATGAATGTCCTAAATCCTAATAAATATAGAAGTATTAAAGTTTCCCCTTTTCTTACGTGACTACGTACGTTAACGATGCGTTATCGACCGAATGGTGTAGAGAACCGCATTAATTACTGGTCTATCTTTTCGAAATTAAACATGAAATAGTAGTAATGAGTCTCGATTGCTAAGTTTGAGTATATTAATAAACATGTTCACTGTTACTTGTTCAAGGATGACATTCCACCAGAGATGTGCGAGGTAGGAAGGCGGTGAACCAGTAAAAACTCCACCAATTGAATTACGTCATTCCGTGACGCTAGAAAAAAGACAATTTTATTTTGTTTGAATTACACGTTGTCGACATGAACACATAATGTTCAATATTAACCATAAAATATCAGAAATTTACTACAAATACTTGTATCCTTTTTGTAACCCGCCAGTAACATTGAGATAATTTTCAACCGTAAAGCAACATTTAAAAGCAGTAATTCAAGCGAAATTGTTCCATAATTTAAGTATAATATTTCCACTGCGTACAGAGAATAGCTACTTCAGTGAACTCAAGACATTGTAAATAAAGTTACTCGGTATCAAATTGCAAGAAAGCGCGCTTAAATATGTGCATATTGTTGCATTCATGCATTCGTATAAAGACGTCACGAGGATAAAACAAAAGAACTGCTAGCTCTGGCATTTAGGTGAAAGGTACTACTGCGTACGGTCTTGAAAGTAATTTTATGTAACTTTATTTTTCTTCATACTGACTTTATATTAACTAGTGTTGTTCCTATACGAGAATGACTATTTATTCGTGATGAATTTAGACTTAAACTAATACCCTAATCGTATATATATATATATATATATATATATATATATACTATGTAAATTGTCAGAAATACAGTAAAATATAGTAAATAATTTTTGAAGGTGTACAGAGTGCTCTAAATACCCTTACTATACTCTGTGTTACGAGGGATAGAACAATATCACCTCCAATCCCCCACTATTAGATCTTTAATTATAAAATTAATGCCCAGAATACCTGTCTACTGTCTATTTACAAATCCGACTAAATGATGCAAGTTGTAATTACGCATGGATTTCATATTATAACTAAACTCCCTTATAAATAAAGTGATATATTTTCATATTAATTTGCGCCCATCGACGTCTATATATAACATTTTTTCGTGTATATGCACTTCTATTTACCAACGGGATAGTTGTAAAAATTTTTGCTGTATTGTAACTTGAAATATAAGAGTATTTCTTTAATTTCAATGGTTTCAGGAAACTCCCTTGCTATAAAAAATACCTCTTATCTATGTCAAAACTTTGCGTGTATTACCCAAATTAACGTTTTTAATTATCTATCCGTAAACTCTGGATAAGTTAGTAAGTAAAACAATAACAAACAGTATAACTTTATGACAATTGCTAACCAACTGACACGAAAGTAATGGATAGATAAATGAAAATGGCTGGATGTGAAGAGGGATAAGTTACAAATATAAATTTCTCTTACCTTTACATAAGATGAGGTAAGCGTAAGTAAATCAATAGAACCGCAGCATTACAAAACGAGATAATTTGCATAATTGCAGTCAGATGTGATAACCACTCCCCCAGCATCGCAGTCATCCGATATGGCGAGGCTGACATCCGAATTTAATTAATTGAATCAAACATATAATTAGATGCTGCAACGGGGCGGGCACCCACCAACGAAGGAGCCATTAATGGAAACCCTTCGCATATAAATAATGTAATCGCATGTAGGATAGATACTATTGTATTGTACTTATTGATGTATGGCTTCAAGATGATAATGCAAAGTCGATAGCCATAATTATAACTTCTTGTTATATCCATTATATTATATTTCGATTATCGAGTTATTACTCGATTTATTAATCGATTTTCTCAATGACAAATTCTTAGCATGTAGTTACGTAATATAAAGTTTTAATAACCGTTATTTAGCCGAAATGCACTTTTTTTAAAATAATTTCGATTTAGATTAGATTTCGATTTTATAATCGATATAATATAAACATGGTTTTAAAAACCTGTGTAGATGAACACTTATAACCCCTTAGCAAATGTAGATTATATTTGGCATAAAATAAAAATAAGTGCGAGTATAAAATACATGCGAGTATAAATGACACAGTGTTACTACCTATACGCGATTGTTGAATCTTTTTGCCTATTGTTATTACTCCAAGTCTCATTACAACTTAGCCGTGTTAATCACGTACATCATTATATATTATTAAACAATAGAGGTTGTAGTAACGTATAAATTATTTTACACATACATTCAGATCGGTATTTATTAAACAACTTTACCGACCCGATGCTATTAGGTACCACTTACATATATCGTCTCGACAAAATTTGGCTTCAGTACGGGTTGACTATACTAAGCCTTTGGCTAACTAAACGAAGCGGCGATTTACTGAACCTATATCCCTCATACATTTAATTTTATTACCCGATTTTACCGATTAATACCGACCCAAATATATGTGTAGCATTCTTTATACAAAAAGTATGGTTACTGGCAACTAAATAATTTTTTTTTGACACCTACCTAGCTTATTAGGTCATTACCCTAACCAAAACGTCAGGGCTAATCAAAACAATTCATTCTCACGACAAATTGCCGCCAGGCGAGACATCCGTCACAAAAAATTCGCTCTACTTCAACCCAAAAACAATTTTATTGAGGCTAACAAGCAAACCCTGATCCTATCGCGTGTACCTATTACTTTCATCCCTTATCTGAAACCGCGCCCTCATAATTGGGACAGGGTCGGTTTACATGCGACATTTTATTTTACGAAATTACATATTACAGTATATAACATAAAAAAATATTTTAATGACTATAACATTTTATTGCAATGAGAGTAATTAGATCATATTTTAAACATTAATTGAAATAATCTTCAAAAATAAATATATAACAAATGATTGAAAGTTATTATTTATGATGATGGATCTAAACCAAAATTAAATTTTGAATGACACATTAAATGTTATAATTTTATAATAATTATATAATTTATCTACACAAATTCTAAAATGTTAACAGTCATACCCAAAGAGTAAATAATTTCAAAGTTAATCAATAAGATTAAAAACATTATATGCAATATAAATAATTTAATAATAAAAAAAACAAATATATTAGCAATCACAAACT
>DWPA01006341.1:0-11074 GCA_018251375.1 Calpodes ethlius
GTTTATGTTGCTTCGAGGGGCCGTACAGTGATGATGTTGGAGCCGCATGGGATTAGCGTAACATGTGTCACTGACCTATAACAATATCGTATAGAGTTCTTTGATTTTGTCACAAGATTTTATTTATCTTGTTATTTTCGGTAGTATTTCTGTTTGAGTCAAATTTTGCAGATCGAAATAGAACTATTTACTTCTTCAATTTCTTACTTACTTAGACTTAACATTTTTCTTAATGATTTCGTTTTGATTTCAACGCTTATTTATGATAAATATGATCTGATATTATTACTCGGAAATAGGTCCAGAGGAGAGAATTTCCTTAAAAAGAAACACCATAGAAATGATACGTATACGCACTTAATTTTGATACATGTGTTATAATTTTCACTCCACCATAATATTACTGTCGCTTTCATGATTGACTTCAAGTAGAAAAACTACTTAATGTCGAAAAATTGTGACCGACAATTGTTTTTACTTTACGTTCACCATGAATATGCCAAGTATGACAGACGTATTAAAATGGACATTTAAAATTTTGGATGTATGTCAACGTAGAAAGTTTATCTATGAACCCCAGTTTTCGTTCCTATTATTATACAAATAGGAAACAGTTCACATTGAAATACAATTAAACTACACACATAACATAATTCTTTGACATATAAATTTAGCGTCCTTACTGAAAATAGTATATTATTATCTAAATTAAATAACCCGGTTGCCAACACAATACAAACAATCAAATTTTGCGGTGTTAAAGCTACAAAGTTTTTAATAAAACTGTTTTATTCCGTAACTCTTGTTAAACTCTTAATTACTTTCGCTGGTATTCCGCAAACATCCATCTCGTTAGAGACGTAGGCTTCATTATTTACTCGTGCTCACACATTGCTTCTCTCTCAGCAAATATTTACCTCTTAACGAGAAACCTGACTTCACCCACGGGTGCTGTAATAAACTTTTCTATTGTGCACGGCGGTTTGTATACTTTCAACTGGATAATCGTTACATTGTCTAAGCTTTCATTGGTTTTAATTAACGTCTGTAACATGTTTGTTACTCCGCGCAGTACAAACATTCCAAACGAAACGTACGAATCGATTTTAAGTAGCTCCAGCGGTATAATTTTACTGTTATTGTATCGTTTGAATAAAATTTAAGCATCAGATTGTGAATTTCGAACGAGAGCGAGGATACTAAATGCTCTCATGCTTACTTACTTTTAATTTGTTCGTGTTCTACTCATATCTATAAAATTAATACTAAATTGGGTGATTTTGTTTCTCTTTGATATTCTCTTTTATTATTTACATTAAGAATGTTAAATTTTATATTTATATCTGTAAGGTTTTTGTGTCATAAAGCCAATTTAGCAGAGGTTCTATTATCCGTATATTTTGTTACAAATTTAATTCTTCTTAAACTAAAATACATTGTAGCTACCTTTTATGATAGAAAGGTTTTGAATAGTTCCTCTACTGTAACTTTACTTAAAATATAATTTTTAAACTATTATGGATTTATCTTGATATGGAGAGATTCCCTTCAGGAATTGTCTTGTACATACTATTTAAAATATCTGAAATAAGATGCCATTTTTAAACGTTACTACAACATGATCATTTCTCTTTATTAAAATAATGTTTTCCCATACAGATATCTCATAAGCAGTACAATTTTTAAGATAGTTCAGTTATCACAATCTACTTTCGAAAACTATCGGATTGTAAAAGCATCTCATAATAATAAAATAATTCTGATGCACTCTCATCAATTTAACTTTAAATAAAAGTGATACTAACTGAAAGTCTGCGAGAAAATGTACAATATTTTTCTGCCGTATAACACACCTCGAAAAAAGATATTACAATAACACTACCAGGAAACATTGCTTTTGGTTTCTGGTAGAAGCATGCTATAGGGATAGAAAAAAAGCTTTGCGCATTCATCGAGAATTATTTTTCCCTTTATTTTACTCATAAAAAGTTGCAGTTCACATTCGCTACTGTTTGTTCTACGTGCCATTCATCTGAAATAATTATTTCCATCGTCATTATGAATCTGAAAGCGGAGAGCGCGCACACCAGCTGTCGACCACCTGACGCTTACAACTTTCCTTTTCAATAAATCCACCAAATTTTGTTTTTCTGCTTTTGAAACAAGCGATTTGACTTTTGTTCAAAAATATTTCGGTCTTTATGCTTTAAGTCAACGACATCTAATGACTCAGCCATGGGTGTATCTAGCTTCTGATCCAGGGACGCTAAATCTGGTTTTTTTCGTCCAATTGGAGGGCAAATTGTATTCGTATTCACCCAGAGGAGTACAAATCAGTTAAAGTAGGTACATACTGAAAAGCATACAAATTCAAGGGGGGAGCAGCCCCCCCACCTTGATCTCCCTGCATCCCCTCGCTACACTGAACTCACATGAGAATACGTCATCGCTGAAATAATACTATCACTTATTGATTTGAAAACGGCTATTCTCTATGTCTGTTTGTACGTATTTATCGTGTAGCGCTTGTTGTTCCGGTAACATAATTCGGCTAGTATAAACGCTTGCGATTATTATGAATTAATGTTGTGAAAAATTATATATCAGTGTGGCATGAAAAATATTACATAGGACATTTTTGAGTGTCACTGTAAAGAACTCGGCTAACACAACTAGTACTCAACGCGAAGCAATAAAATGTATTGTGTGAAAAACTCATCAGAAGAAAGCTCGCATCAAAAGGAATTGAAAAAAAAAACAAGTGCCTATAAGGAAATTAAATATTGTCACATAACACATAGAAAATACCTACATACAGAAAATAGTTACATACAACTTGAAAACTATATTATATCTTGTTGACATAAAATTTAATATGTTTCAATGCAATGTTCAACAAAGAGCTTTCCATCCCTTTCCCACGCGCTTGCTAACATAGAGTTTATAACTGCCACCCAATATTGAAAAGGGATGGAGGACTTTTTCATTGGATGTTCAAGCCACTTGTGTATAGGTAATATAATATTCTTTCACAACAAAATGATAATCGCAAATTAATATACATATATGCACACTATGTTTGTTTATAGCCCAAATATCTACGGATCGTATACAGACGCCGGTAGAAAACAAAACAGAGAATAATGATAATATTAATATACAGATCAGTGGCAACGTGACAGTGCCAGATGATTCACGGAGAATTTACGGCGGGAACGATGAATACGCCTTTTGGTTTTTTTTTTATATTCTTTTGTCCTTACCGATAAAGGAGGCCATTTTTGTCTTACTATCGTAGATTTCATGAAACAACAGATGAATTTAAGAAAGTGAGAAAACCTTTTAATAAGTTTTTATGAAGAGTTAGTTAGCGTCTTTTTCTCGTTTGCGTGACCGATGTCACGTCGGACTTTATTAGGAACTTAAAGTATCAATACCTTCGAGAGTGAAACGAGGCAGTTGATAAAGTAAATAACGCAATGTTGAAAGCTACCAATAGAATCTAACCTAACATGTTCAATTAAGTTTTTACAGGCATAAGAAATTTTCGTTGTCATAAAATCAGTAAATTGAAAGTCTTACCTCGTAGATTTATGACTTCAAATAATGCGAATAATAATTTGACTTAAGGTTGCCGTATGCCCTAGTAGGGGTTGTGCTTGGCTATGAGCGATGACCTTTAATGTCGGACGTTGACAAAGCGCTCGGCGGTTCCCATGAAAACGTTCAAATACATCATCGTTGCTGACAGCACGGTTCTACGAACTACGAATTGCCATATTTTATTTCTGCTAGGATTCCCTGATATATGATTAATGATTCGAATTCAAGAAATGTAGCATTCCGGCAGACGATAAGCTTTTGAGATCGTACAAAATATCCGCAATTTAAAGCAAAATTTTGGAAAAGCCAAAACAGGGGTTTGAAAATGTTATAGTTACAACCAGATTAAATATTGGTCTCACGATTAAAAAAGGTGGAATGAACATCAAACCAAAACCAAATTGGGCATTAATATTTGTAACCTATCGTTTTTTTATCCCAAATGACAGAAACTTAAAATAAAAACTGTGAGACGTGTTCTCGATATTCTATCTATATATTATCTTCAATTCAGTTGCTTAGCCAATTTTACAAAGTCACAATTTTTTTTTACTAACTTACTCAGAGATAAAGATTAGACAGGTTATGGAAAATAATTTTAAGTTATGTTATGTAGATGTTTTTGTTTTCGTAAAATTTCTCAGTCAAAACTGAGAAACATTTATGAATTGTGACGAAATACTGCACATAAAGGAGACTTTTGCGTGCTCCGTAACGTGTTGCAAAATCTGAATATTTGCCTTAAAATATAAACAATGACACGTTCTAAACAACACGAGCTATCGCTCAAAGCGTTCGCGTATATTTGCCGACAATAGAAATTATTTCCCTCTAAGTATTGTTAGAATGCAAAAATACACGTCTAGCTGTGACGTTGAGTGATGCGTTCCAGCGCGTCTCTCTTTGTCTGGCCTCTGAAAGAGATTGCACAATATGAAATACTTCAGTTCAACCGCAAGTACCTCATTGAATACTGAAGCGACCCCGACACTACCTCCGAATTGAAATATTCATATCGATTGCAGAATACATGGAATGCATTTTAGTAAAAAGATTTAATTCTATTGCGCGCGGTTCTTTCTATTGAACTTCTTTAGCAAACATATTTTATGTTAGAACAGCTATTTTGATTACATTAAAATCAAATTTATAGGTGTCTGTTACAAGAACAGATGTGACTAGGGCCTTTACTTCATTGAATATTGACATTTCTTACCGACAATGTTAGAGAATCTAAAGACTAGAAGCTTTTTCCATTTTCCTTCGGCATCGTGGCATGGAGATAGTAAACAAAAATAGAGCGCAGCAAGTTTATACATGACACCAACATCAGACAAGCTTGCGCAGACTTGTGGGGCAAGTTAACGATAGTTCACTAAAAAGTTAATGATATCGGTTTCGTATTTTTTTGGGACCTTCCGGTGGCCAATCACGTCACGATACTTTAAATGCTTTTCGTTAAAATCTTATCTTTTCTAGCCGTGTCGAGGAATTTGAGAATATTGATGAATCATATGCCAGCTGGATTCAGAAGGCTTAAGACCAGTCTGAGTGGCGCAAATTAGTGGAGGCCTATGTCCAGCAATTGACCTTTAAAGGCTGAAAGATAGATATGCCAGCCCACATGAGGATTATAGTATGAATATTTATATTAATGTATTAATATTATTATAAATATCTTTCGTAAAGCCTGCCTAACAAGCTACCAATCTCATGCTTGAGTTTTTTTTCTCTCCTTTCTTAGCTAATAACGTATCAGTGATAACTTTGGTCTTGCTGAGTTTCATAGGCGTCGGTAAGCACCAGCAGGTGTATCATTAGCTTGCTAATCCAGTTATTTATACAATAATCGTAAACACCAATCACTTCAAAGGACTTCAACATCAATATAACGTACTAACTCACTAACGTGCTAACATATATATTTTTTTATTCTCATTAGAGTCAAAGGTGATATGAAAGTTAGGAAACAAAATGATAAATACGAATAAAACAAAATCAATTTTCAGTGCATTCCACTGACTATATAGTTTAATTTTTATTAGCTACCCCTGTGTCTCTACAACCCTGAAACATTTAGTTAGCGCAGCGCATGGAGCACTGATGCACTATACCGATAACGAAGCCAGCGAGTGAAGTTACATATTCAAATTAAAACGCTCCCAACCTGCAAACAAAGTAACCTTTGTAAGGGTCGTATTTTATTTTGAAATACCTTGAAAACCTTATTTTATATTTATATCTTTATTTATTCACATAATTATACGTTTAGGAAACGTCTTTAACTAAGAAAATAATTCATTAATAAATCAATAAATCTATCTATCTATCTTAAGCCTTTAAGGAAGTCCACAGCTGGAAATAAATACAATAAATACAACCCGTTATTGGTACTTTTGTATTTAATCGCATATTTAAAAACAAACGCTAACACACTCATACCCCTGCAGTAGGATTCCTTGTGTCGCGGGCTGCATGGACATAGCGAATAACATATCACTAAAACCCATGACCCGAGAACAAATATTTATCTGAATGGACCGATGTAATGGAATATTTGTATTAAGGTACTACTCGTGCTACAACATACAAAATAGATATTCTTCTTCTTGCGCCGCTTTCCTCATTACCGAGAGTCGTGATTCCCTTTCGTTGGATTTAATACTTTGCTGACGGCGTCACGCCAAAATACATAATACTTCGCAAATTTCCATGTTCTTCCACTGATGGTATTCTATACCTAATTAAATTGTAACTTATCAATGTTACGTAGTAGGTATTTTAAGAGAAATATAATTTTAATTAAATCAATAGTTATAAGCACTACGATTTTTGGATTTTTGTCTGTTTTTCTAAGAATTTTTGCTCTCACTAATCATAGAAACGCCTTAACTTATTAAAGTGCGGTATTTAATAGGTACTATTGCAGTTACGTTTTATGGGTGATTTATATATTTTGTCCCGTACGTTGAAGGGAAGCGAGGTCAATTATGAATGCGCTAATAAAAGCATTTTAAATACACATAATGTTAAGTAACTAACCTAAAGTTATGTATTCTGTGGACCCTGTCACATTTTCGTCCTTATGCGTTAATTAACGCACTAAAAATGACACTACACGAATGTAGCCAACAGTTTAACTAATTAACTCGTTAATGGATATACACATAAACGAAAAATAACATTTTTTGTATATAAATTAACACAATAATCTTAACGTGTAAATTAATGCGCATTCAGGCGTTGACGCAATACTTTTCCCGATTATTAACTTCAGACCCAATAGCAAATATATAGTTATCAGTAATAGAATTGGACTCAACATCGTTAGTATTAATATCAAACTGCTAGGTTATAATTTCTAACAGCGCTGTTATGAGGGGAAAGCATGCTGAAATATTCAAATTAAAACGACACACAGTCCCTTTGAGTCGAAACAACGCGAGTATTCAGCGGAATACGCTCGACTAGTTTTTGTCGGGGCTGTTTGCACGACTGATAGAGCAATCTTTGAATAGAGATGTGTTTTCTACAGTAATCGGAGCTGAATTTTACATGTAAATTCGTAGCGTGAATTTAGACTCATTATTCGGATTCAATAGCTCGAGCTTCAGAATTAAGCTTAATTACACGTTTTATACTAGCTTCACGTGTTTGTGTATAATGGTTTCTTATTAATGAATTTATATTCAAACACGGCGTTAGTATATTGTACTATTATTAAATAACCTGATGTTGGTAAATAATTGTATTATTTAGACATAATATGGTCACTGAGGTCAATGCTATATTTTGTTAATATTATTTTAACAACACCAGTAAAACATTGGATTACCAAGAAATAATAAATATGTAATAAAATAGATATCGGTTGGTTTTTATTTTAACTTACAATAGCTTTTACATTACAAGTTAATGAAATCACAGTCTCTTTAGTTGGCAATATTTCGAAACCAGACTCATTTGCTTTTGACGCTATTAGCTGTAAATAAAAGCAAAAAGAATTATGTCACATTAACTCCATGGATTTTTAAGCTGCTTTTAATATAAATATTCTTTTGTGATAATTAAATAATCTTTAAAACCGGCATTTTTATATTGGCACTTTTTAAAATCATTGTGTTAGTCTTTATTGAGGTACATTTTATATTGATACTATAATGCAAGACTTCTACGTTTTTTTATTGGTGACGCGTCGGTGACATCTTAGGCTGATGTCCATTGGTAACTGTTACCGCTAACTATGAGATAACTTCTCAACGTAGCTAGACGAGTCAGCTACCTATTTACTTTACATAAAAAAATACAATACAAATTCTTTACAGGACACAAAAGCTACAACTAAATAAAAAAAGTAACTTTATATTACTTCTTGAAGTACTAACCCGCGACATATTGCAAGTAGAAGTCTTTTTTCGGTTTCTTGGGAACGTATTGGTGGTATTGGTTCGAACAGTTCATTACGCCCGCAATATCGAAGGCAAGACGCCACTCGATTGCCGCGCAGTGACCCAATTCGTTCCTCCAGTTGACTCCTCTGTAATTTGTTGATTTCGAAATGTGTACAATTGAAATTGTGTGTAGTAAATACTGGTAAATGGTTTAAACTTTACTCATGTAATTGTAATGTAAATTAGTTCTTGAATTGGCTTTTACTTATGTTGGAGTTGTTGAATGATGTAAGATTTTAAGTATCGGATTTAAGAAACATATGACACAATTTTTTGAACCTGAAATATCTTTAATTTCCTAAAGCATAAGTTATCATCCAAAGTATTGATTCCAGGTTTCTTGCCTTAAAATTGTCTGGTACCTACTTAATTCCAAGGCCAGGCAAAATGTTAAGCTTCATAAATTCCTGGTTTTCTTTAAGATCATTTTGAAAGTCAACTTTAGAGCTCTCACCAAATGCGACCGATAATCAGCCGATTATAAGAATTATATGGTATCTTACAATCCGTTGGACAATGGTCTTCAGAGCTTCTAGAAACACATGGCTGAATCGTTTAGAACTGTAGTAGGCGAATTCATTCAAAACTTATACATACACACTAAAGTCACACGAAATTCCCATCTATTTCGCAACTTATGAGCTTGATATTCTCGTCTTTGATTGATTAATGTTCAACCCCACCTCAAAATTTACTTTGATAGCTCGTGTAATGAAATGTCGACGTTATTTTGAACAATGTAAATACATATATTTAATACTAGATGTTGCCTGCGGCTTGGCACGCGTGTAAGAAAAGAACAACGATAAAAAGTTGCCAATTAAATATATTGTTAGACATTTACCTGGAATTTGAATTTGGTTAAAATATACATCGTAATAGATATTTCCACAGATATGAGATGTTTATTCGCAGTAAAAAGTAGCCTATAGTACTCATCGTCTTCCAAATTATCTCCAAACCAAAAATCATACCATAGCGGAGCTCAATTGCGTTACGAAAGGACAAACAAACAAACACACTTTCATTTATAGTACATATTTTAGTATACATATTTTAAATTGAAACACAATCTTGCATTTAAACTAGACGGTAGAAGTCGCTTTTACAGATTTTGCTTCCTTTTTATTGTTCACTATTATCTGTTTGTTTCACAAAATTACATTATGTAAATGTTATTTGAATTACCGCGCTAAACGACGAACTCGTATACAAAACTGGCCGATGCTTTATGACGCTTTAAGGACTTAAAAAATAAAAAGCAATACTGTATTGTGAGCAAAGATTCTAGAGATTAAAATAAATGCAATTATAACAATTTTTACCACATTTCAATGTTACCAATTCAAAAAAAAATAATATTATTATGAATGTAATTGTTTATACCTATTAGTCAGCTAAAATTATGACAACAAAATAATTAATATAATATTTTGATCCCAGCTGAAACAATTGTACATAATAAATGATCACACTTTAAGATCAAACATCATAAGCAAGCCATTTCAGTCACCGGCTATGTAGCCTAATAGCCTATACAATATATAGACTAATATGTAGGCATTAAAATATATATGTCTAATACATTACCAAGTCACTCGCTTTAATAAAGGCTCTTAATGAAGTTTGTAGGCAAATTAGCGTGAGTCAGTATGGAAATATATTGAGAACTTTCACACTAATTAATTTTTACAAAATATATTTATTTGTACACACGTACCAAAGGGGTAAGGCCCTTTATAGGCGTGTAATTTTTAATGAGTTTACGCTAGGCCGGCGACACCGAAAGCTATATTAGTAACTACACGACGAGCCGGAAAACCCGTCTAGAGGCCCTCTGCAATACAAATTTAGTGATGTGAATGTTATCGATATACGAGTATGCTAATAAATAATACTTTTCTCAAGGTGCACTTTTATAATGAACGGAAGAGACAATATCTCTCCTATTAGATAGCGGCGTAGTAGGATTCCCTAGGGGCCTTGTTTTCTCATACTATTATTCTTTTACAATTTATCGATAATGTCTTTTACCTCTTTACCTCCTAATCAATTTTATCTATTCACCTCCAATTAGTTATATAATATAGAGGATACTTTTGACTCAGCATTAAAAACCATTACATGAGAATAGATACTTTTTCGAGTTAATATTTAACAAATGAACTTTAATGACATATTTTAGTCAATAAAATGTGTAAAGTACTTTGAATTTAGATAAACGACAAATAAATAAATGATTCATACAATGATACGTAGTCACTATCTGTAACGCCAAAGACATCACGGATTCAATTGGGCAAAAAAAATATTGAAATTGTAAACCATATAAATTTTATTGAATTAAATTGATATCGATAAACAAGCTACTTAGGTACAGCACTATCACCGCCATTAATTTCGACAGCGTTATAACCAAGTCAGTTGGCGTTATTAGCCTTACCCTTTAATGTGTGATAATTTACTGCAGTTTATATTTAACAAAACATAATTAAAACTTTACTAACTAGGGGGTTGCACATGTGACAATATACCTACATAACTGAAGTTTTCCTTTTGAGAAAAGTTCGTTGTACACAGTTTCAATATCGAAAATGAAAATTAACAGATAGTTACGAAACTTCTACGATACTCTTTGTATATTATGAACTTAATTATTGCCTATATTTTTGTTAATTTGATGCAAAATTTGATATTTTTTAATTTGTACGTGCTTTTGCAATTTGTTCCAAACATAGTGCGTATTCTGTGAATCTACTGAAAAATGTTTCTCAGTAAGTTATGTTCTTGTACTGTACTACTTTAATGTCATTTTTTAATTAAATTTTGTTTTTAATTCGGACATCGATATAGACACGATTAGTTCGCGAAAAGACGATTATAATTAGACTATTAAAACATATTCACAACTTCTTTCTTACTATCCCAACAATGATGAACTTCAGGTGAAACGTCAAATCGTTTTTTGATTATTTACATAAAAATATATATCCGTTTATTTTTTTTAGTTTCCATTATAT
>DWPA01006342.1:0-11073 GCA_018251375.1 Calpodes ethlius
AGTATGATACCCGGTCATGAAAGAAAGACCTGGCGTTCAGTTATGACCTCGTAACCTAGTTGGTAGTGACCCTGCGAAGCGAGGGGTCCTAGGTTCGATTCCCGGCCGGGGAAAATATTTATGTGACATATAAATATTTGTTCTCGGGTCATGAGTGTAAGTGACGTGTTATTTGTGTTGTCCATGCCGCCCGCGACACAGAATCCTACTGCGGGTGTATAAGTGTGTTAGCGTGTATGTTTAAGTTTTTAGCTGAGAAATGATTCTTCAGGTAGCTGACTCAAACAAAACGGTAGTTGGTAGTTTACCACCTGATAGCCCTTCTGTTCATCTGTCGGCTGTTTGCATAAACAAAACCCTAAAAATAACGCACGCTTAAGTACGCCGTTCGTTTAACGCACCTCTCTTATAGATGTGCAACTAAATTTGCATCCAGTAGAGATGGCGTGAAATGAATACCGAGTTAATATTGTTAGAAAATAATATTAAGAGGAGATGAAGCTACACTAATGGTTGAAGTAATTGAGTAAAACGTTCGTAAAGTGTTCTTTTCTCTTCAACTAAGTAACTCTGTGAATGACCGACAAACGTGAGGGGAAGAAAGGTCCTTGAATGGTGTCCACGTCTCGGAAAAACAAGTGTAGGTCGCCCCGCAACCAGATGGACTGACGACCTGAAGAAGACAGCGGGTATTCATTGGATTCAGAAGGCTCAGGACCGGTCTGATGCGCAAATTAGGGGAGGCCTATGTCCAGCAGTGGACCTTTAAAGGCTGTTAGGTAGATAGATAGAACTATGTGAAGCGTTTTAAGAATAATTACTTTCAATATCTATAAATAACGAAGATTTGTCAAGCGTTGAGTTTCTGTAATATAGTTATATAATCAATTAGAATTTTACATACAATCTGAAAGTAGTTAGCATGTAAGCCTTATTAAAATGAAATACGATGATTGGAATTTTTTCTATGATGTGTGAGGAATAAAGAATAATTATTAATTTCTTTTATAAGCCTTCTTATAAGGCTTACTTTGTAAATTATGCAATTCCACTTGCTTACAAGAAAATACTTTCTTATTAAAATATTACCCAAATGTCTCATCCTTTATATTTTTAGCAATATCATTAAGATATTTAATGGCGTGCAATAAATATTGAATTCTGCATTAACTATCCAAGATCGTGACTATGTGGCTAATCTACTAGTATTGTATTATATTATATTCTGTATTTATTTTCTAAGATAAATGACTGAGTCGCTAAACAAATATAACTAGTTATTTCTCATCCGGTTATTGAGTGCTGTCAACAAGTTCGTGTAGCATATCGAAACTAATCCGACCTCCAACAATACACTTATCAATCCAATAAGTCTTGGTTGAACGTAGAAACGTATTAGTCACAGTGTACAAACATGACAAGCAATATTGGGAATAGCTATAGGATATCTTCAGATTATTCTATCGACTCAATAGTACGTACGTAGTAGACGTTGCTCTTTCCGCAGTAAGCTTCTTTTCTTCTTTCTAGAAGTTTCTTTATTGCAGTGGCTGTACGACTTTGGAATTGTGTACCAGTTTCAATTTGCCGCGTGAAGTCTTTATACAATCACTCAATGAAGGTAATATTATCTATCAGTAGAAGTACTATCATTAATCCTCCTTCTACATTTTCCTTCTTAAAATCCTATTACTCTATTCTTTTGTTTGGATTAACTGCTGAGATAAATAAATAAACGCTTACACACTCATACAATTGCATGAACAACACAAATTAGACGTCATTAACACCCACAACCCGAGAACTTATATTTTTTTTTATCCGTCACATAAATGTCTTAATGTCTTGTCTGAACTTAGGACCTCTTGTATCGCAAGCCAGGTCACTGCCAACTAGGCTACGTGCTGACATGTTTTGATATAATATTATTTTAATCAATTATTCGTACACCAATCCCCTTTTCCTTTATTTGCAACTCTTTCAATATTTATAAAGTTGTTTAGACAAATCGTTATTTAGTGATATTTTTGTAATTAATTTCACTGTAAATTTTATTGGCGAAAGATGTAGTTTTTTTAACAATTGTATTATATTGCATCGTATAGTATTTTTCTTCTCTTTCTTAAGTTTTGATCGGCCTACTGAGAGTATTACTTATAACCTAAGAATATAAGAAATTCATATTTGATTTCAAATGATACAAATACTAATGATCAATAACTGGATAATTTGTTAATAAAATAACCTAAATATTTTCTAATATTTATTAGAAGTCGTATAAAAGTAAATATAATGAAATGTATTTAGTATATTATGTAAATGTAATGTAATCTTCTTCTCTTTTCTTCTTCTTATATATAAAAATGAATGTTTGTCTGTATGTCCCTTATAGAATTGTAAACGATACATTTAATAATATAATGTTCTTAAGCAAAGTTGTTGTGTATGAGCCGACGAAGGCTTCTGAGTTGGTCCGACCAATTTTCGACAGATAGCGCCACTGTGATTACCTTATTTTAGTTTTTGGCGTAGCAACGCGCGCAGGGTACAGCTAGTATTTTTAATATTTATCAGAAGTCCTATAAAAGTAATTATAATGAAATGTATTTAGTACATTATGTAAATGTAATGTAATACTGTATATAAAAGCAATGATAGCCTAATGGTTCGAACGTTGGTTTCCAGAATGTGGGGACGTGAGTTCGAATCCTGCACGCATTTCTAATTTTGTAAAAGTTATGTGCGTATTACAAGTTAATTATCACTTGCTTTAGTGTAGGAATTTTCCTATATCGCGAGGAAACTTGTGAATCCGAGAGTTCTGAATAATGTTCTCGAAGGTGTGTGAAGTCTACCAATTCGCACTCGGCCAGCGTGGTGGACAATAGGCTGTACTCCACGCGTTATGTGAAGAGAGCCGAGCCCAGCAGTGGGACGATTATGTGTTGTTGTGATGAGGAATGTACTTTAGCGGATTATTCCAATATCTTCTGATTATTATTATATTCACAGAAAATTAATTCGTAAATGAAACCAAGATGGTAAGTAGGCAGAGCTTAAATTTAATTAAATATATAAACCGTCAATCATGGAACTTGATAAATTAAGGTTTAATTCAATGAAATAAGAACTTCAACTTAAGGTACTTAGCTAAGTATATTATTCTGCGAACTTTTTAATTAGCAATAAGTCAATTTGTATGAAAATGATGAATATATTCATTATAGCAATTTCATTAAAATATATTCACGGAAATCTAAAGCCAACTTTTATAAATATGAGATTTAGTAAATAACTCATATTGAGAAGAAGGTTTACAGAGTAGTTTAATAGGTAGTAGGGGAGTAGGTTAATAAATATATTGAGTACACGATTAAAAATTCGGTCCAATAATATAATTCATTAAGGAACCTTTTGTCCCTTTCTAATGTGACAACAGTTCTAAATTCTAAGCTGGCAAGCGTGTGAGAAAGGGACGGAAAGCTCCCTGGGGGACTAAATTTTCTATTTGCATTGCATCAATAATTTTGAACCTTGCATCTACGAGATAAAAATAAATTTTGAAGTCTCCATTTTTTTCTGTGCACATTCCAAATGTTTTTATAAATAACGGAACCAATTAGATCTAACTATTGTTATCTGCAGATATTCCTGTACAATAATAATAATCTTAAGCTATTTTTTTACGAAGGCAACGTTTATGTTATTTTTCAGGCTAGCATCACACCTGTAACCGTAATATTATTAATATGACTTATAGGTGAATTTAGAACATATTATTTATAAACTTAAAACTAAATACGTTCTACACGCACAGGGACAATGGAAACATTAACAAAAATGTGTAACGTGAAAGACGTAATGTTTTTAACATAACTAAATAATCCGTATCATTTATTCTGCCGTCGTAGTAGGAGGGCTTGGAGCAACATCAGGTGAAACTGAAGCGCGGGAAGTGCCAGGTTTAGGAGTAGTAGTAGTAGTAGTAGTGGTGGTAGATAAACACGAAGGGTCCAGGCCTTTGCAGATGAAGCACAGAAATATCTGAAACAAAAGAGATAAAAAAGAAGAATCCTTAACGTTAGTTAGGTCTGTAAGAGAAGAACAGTAAAATGAAATATACTTAGTTGATTTAATTTGCGGTGGTCTTGGTGGTTTGTTGATTTTACATAAAAATAGTTATTTCTTAGATGTCGGCAATGATGTCTAATATTATTGACCTAATTAACGCGGAGGAGTATGTACGGACGAGTACTTATACAATGACGAGTCGAATTCATTCCATGTAGTACAGGATGGATGTAGAAATAAGGAAACCCATGAAATTAATGAATAGTGTACGATTATTAAAATAGTTCTTCTTTTGTCTGTTTAGACCACAGATTTTCAAAGTGTTTCACAAGGACCGTCCGGGGTCCTAATAGTACCTAAGGGGTCTACCGGTAAAAAAGATTTGGGAAACTCTGGTTTTGACGATTCTGCAACTCAATTGGCAATAAATACTGCGAAGGAGTCAACGGCTTCGATTCTGAGTATAAGATCGTGTATGTGTGTGATGTCTCATTGGTGGACAGGGATTAAAGGTCTGAGAAAAAATAGCTTAGCACCCGATATTTAAATTTACAAATTTTTGTTTTTTTAATGCTTATGTAATTGATTACTATCATTTTACAAGTAATACGATAAGCTAAGAAATATTTTTTTATTTAAATAGCCATAAAAACTTGTTGACGCTTACTAATTAATTTTGTTAGAATTTTTATATTACTTTTCCCATATTATTCTGCGGTAACAAATGTGTATCCCGGGGCATAATTATACCGAAATAATATCCTAGCTTATATTTATGAAACCGCAACCGAAACAAATTAGTTATTTTTATATCAGGTGTTTTATAAATTAGATAATATAAAATGTATATTATTTTTGCGCTATGCAATACCCGTCTAGGTGTATTAAATTCAGAATTTTATTTATTTTTTTAGACTGTTACCGAGTAAAAATTGTAGGATGAAAATTACTACAAATGAGATCTTATCTCTATAGAGACATCTTCCAACCAAATTTTACATAAAAAAAATATCTTTCAGCTATTAATGCATTTAAATCACCCAACGATAAATATTGTTCCTAGAATAAATTTTACTATTGGCACCTACTAATTTACATGCCCACATGACTGTTTCTTTTATTCGAACGTAGCTTTTCGTGATTCCAGGCTATCAAATATGACGTGGAAACCAAAGAGTTCACATATAAATTGCTGAAGAAAACGCATTCTCCATACAAACATTCATCCCTTATTGCATCCTATTAGAACTTTATTTTTACTATAAAATGTACCCTATGTCCGTCTCCTGGTTCTAAAATACCTCCCGACCAATTTTCTGCTAAATCAGTTCAGCCTTTTGTGAGTTATAAATAGTGTAACTAACACGACTTTCTTTTATATATATAGATGGAATTTTCAAAAAAGGAACGCGGACTTCTAGAAGTAAGGCACGTACTGATGTCGTAAATGAGCAACGGAATTACTCGAAAAGTAATGGCTTGGTACATTGTTCTAGCTACTCGGTTTTCGATGTAAAAGTAGATTAAATAAACGTAGGTATGTAACATTTTACGATGTGATGTTAGCAGCGCGTTAAGACATAACAAAAGGTAAATTATATTATGGCTGTTAGGTACTATGATTGTATTGTTGAACTTTTGGATTTTTTAACTGACAAATCGAAGTTAAGAGAAGCCATACTTACTTGACTTTTAACAGAGCCTGTGGAGTTGGAACCGCAAAATCTTTCAATCAAGAACAACCCAGCTTTGCCACCAGATACTGAAAGGAAAGTCATCATCAACGAACATAAACTCGATCACTTACTATTATCATTGTTAAAAATTAGCGATTTTTTTTAATTGAATTTAATTGAGAAGGCTTTCTTTGAATTCCTTTTCTAATCCTATTTATGCTTTTCAATGTGCTTACAATGCATTATAGTTAAGTTCCATTGTAATGAAAAAAGTTAGGAAAACATTTTTTTTTTCATTAAAAAGATTTATCCATCAAAAAAAAATAAAAAAATCTTTTCACATGTACGGAAGAAAAAATGTGTGACTTTTTTCTTTTAATTAAATTTTTAATAGTCGATTTTATATAAGTAAATCTAGTTTTTTTTTTACTACCACGCCGTCTTCATTTGTTTTCATTAAATAGTCAATAACTTCCTGTAACGAATAGATGTTAAAAAGTCACCATCACCTATCCCTTTCAATAACTAACATTACAACTGAGACAAATTACGAAGAATACTATCATCATCATCACTATCGGGTTGGCACTGAGTTGATAGGCACAGAACAGGATGTCACGTTGGTGTACCAAAAATACCACAAATACAAATCTTCTCAACGTTTCTTCTTTAACTCTCTATTCTTCACCAATTCTTAATAAAATAATCAGATTCATAAATAAGAGAAGAATCGGAGTTTTCGTTGTTAAGTAGGAGTTTCCTCCAGAGAACCTAGATTGTAGAAAATTTGTAGGACAAGATGTATTAGGTATTGTGTACAAATTGTTACATTTATGACAGTTTCAATTAAAAGAAAAACATTAGAGAGACAGTAATCTTCAACTTGTTTCTTAAAGGTTTTTATGGAAGGCGTAAGGAATTCCAGACTTTCGCCGTAAAGACTGATACAGACTTATCGTATAAACTAGAAGAGTCGATAGGAGTGTTCAAAGACGGGGTTGTTGGGGATTATAGGGATTGATTATGTGTGAAGTCAACCAAACGCAAGTGATTTTTGAAATAGGAAAGACTAAAGTATTGAATAGAATTCAGTACAGAAAAGAACAATAGTGAATATTTCATTTAAAGCTCATTGGAACCCACTTGAGCTTTTGCAGAAATTAGATAACATATTTACGAATATACGGGAAGTTTGACGATCATAAGAATATTGGCTGATAAGTGCGTAAAATAATATAATTTGAATTTGAAATCATTAAAATTGAAAATAGCAGAGGGGGCAATACTCCACCTTGCGGTACGCCAGCTCAGGTATCAGTATGTGGATACTTTATCTTGTATCCAGATACACTACCAGTGGTCATACATGTAAATAAGAATGAGGTAATTAATTTGTTACACGTATAAGAATTTAACTCAAGGCTTTAGTGTGATTTCCAATGAGAAAATTTATTCCGCCTCAACTCTCCATTGACATATTAATTAATAGATCTATAAAAAGCTTGTTATTGGAATAAGGGCTGAGGAATTTAATTAATACCAAATAACAAGTCTGTCTATAATGGTAATTCACTATAACGAAATAATATACTTATGGAACACTAGATAAGAACAATGAATACACTTATTGTCACTGAGTAACTGGTTCAACTCCACTATAGATACAAATGTAAGTATCAAGTAGGCACCCACCTATCAGATATCTAATTAGTAAGGAAATACTTTTTATATGATTTGAAATTGTTATCTATCAACATTTGAAGGTCCACTGCTGGACATATTTCTCCTCTAATTTGAGCCACTCAAACCGTTTCTGAGCTTTTTGAATCCAGCGATTGCCCGATATTTTCTTCAGATCGTCAGTCTATCTAGCTGTGGGGCGACTGTTTTCCAAGACCTGGACGCCATTCAAGGACCTTTATTCTCCAACAGTTATCACTCTTTACTACATAGCTAGCTCATTGTTACCTCAGTCGGCTTATTCTTAGAGCTTTATCAGTTACCCTCGTTCGTCTACAAAACTTAAAGGATTTTTAAAAAACGGATACGAATTTTCGAATATTACCTCCTATAGCCATTTCCTCTTTACATTATGATTAGATCAGACTAATTATATTTTTATATCTATAGTGACTTAATAAACGAGTTTGAAATTATGAGCAACTAACTTATATTCAGTAAGAAATAATTGGAAATACCTATTATTGACTGTCTATCCCTTCCGATAGATTTATGAAGAATAGTATGAGTAAATATCAAAGTCACAAAAACCAAAGTAATCATAGCATTCGACCTTATTTATACAACAAATACTACAGAGAACGTTAACAAAAGTTAAATAACAAACCTTCAGTTGGTTTGCAGACGCAGTGCTCGGCGTACATCACTAAGATAGTGAAAATAAGGAGACCTTTGAAAAAGGATGCCATCTTGTGAACGCACGCGAACGGATTGGCGAGCACGCGACAGATTTCCCTCATAAGTCTCAGCGTTGCGCTAAATTGCGAAACAACTCGTGGACTGAATATGGATGAGACTTATAAATAGATCCTTTCATATCCGTCATGAGGTACGAAGGATCGGATGGACAATGTTGAATATATTTTATTTGAATTGTATTATGAAATTATAGCTTTGTATGTATCTTTTAATAATTTTAATTATAGCTTTTTGAGTTATTTAATAGCTTTTATATACTTTTACATAATAATATCGATTATGAAAACAAAATATTTTATATATCCGAGCTTTTATTTAACTTACTAATGTCTAGATAAGGAAACTTCTTATGGGTGAACAGAATAATCATATTTTTTTTACAATAAATATCTCACAAACACTATAAATGTCATGTTTTTATTTTTTAACAATTCAAGAATTTTATAATAAAAGCAAGTTGAAATATATGAAAGTAAAATAAAAAAAAAATACTAGTATTACGTAAAAAGTTACGTTCTTGTGCCTTTCATTAGAAAAAAAGGATAAAATATGAGTTGGATACTCACTAGCAATGTAACTATTTAAAATGAGAAGTAAGTCAGAAAGAGAGCCATTTACGCGTAATAGTGTGTAACATATTTAACCATATTTACAATTACAAATATTTCTTACCTTCAATCAGCAGTTCTTTTTCCTCATTACCTTTGTCTTCTTAAAATAGTATGAACAAAGTTTCTGTTACAGCGTTTTTTTCCTCACTAAACTATTTTAAATTACGAAGGTCTGTGACAAGTCTTAACGACTGGTCTATAATTAAAACTATTACAAGGGCGCCATGACATTGTAGGGCAACGTTAAGACAATTAGTCGTCAACGGTCACGGAACTTTTGACCGTAACTAAAGCCTAACTTTGTAAATAATTGTCAAAAGACAGAACGAGATCACTAATTTAAGGGCATTAGGAATGGTTAGAAGGAACGTCACAGTTTTACGGCCTTGGAACGGGTCTCATTGATTCCAATCCCATGCCGGCATACTAGGGTGTTATGAATGAGACAGAAGACGATCCACTTAGTGGTTAGGATTAATATAAGAATTATATTATCAAAATTATTATTAACTCAATTTGGCTGCGACTACTCACTGGGTGAAAAAAGAAAAACAATAAAAAGGTTTTTAATTATTTTCTATGATTAGTTGCCAGGCAACGCTTTGTTGTTAAACAATTTTTTTAATTTCGCTGAATTTCATATTAATTGATCTTCCCACAGAAATGAGTTGTTTTTTCGCGGTGAAAAGTAGCCTATGACACTTTTTATCCGTTGAACTATCTCCATACCACAAATCATACTATGTATAACGACACTCCCTTGCGCCGTGATAGAAGGACAAACAAAAAAAAAATACACTTTCGCATTTATAATGTTAGTATAGATTCCTAAATATTATTACTAGTAATATCGTCTTTGCGTAAAACCTGCCTGGGTAGTTGTCACCCTCTTGCTTGAATAGACCACCAAAGGTTGTTTTTTGTTCCAACTGCGGGCTTAAGAGCCAGTTCTTTTCTTCCTCCTTTCCTTATTTCTTGGCAGGCAATATCGCGATGATTTTAATGATGTTAATGTTCATGGGTAGCAATAAAGTTTACTGTTAGATGGATAGTCAGCTCATTTATCGGCTATTTAAGTAAAAAAAGGTGAAAAGGAAATCTATGCTATTCGCAATTGCTTGCAACTGAACCTATACTAAAGTTTATAATATTTAGAAATTTAGAATACAGACCTTTATGGCTATACTAATTAGATATACGACCTTTTGACGGCTCCGTAGCCTAGTTGATAGTGACCCTGCCAGCGAAGCGAGGGGTCCTGGGCCGATTTCCGCCCGGAGCAGATATTTATGTCAAAAATAAAAATTTGTTCTCATGTCATGGATGTTAGTGATATGTTATTTGTGTTGTCCATGCCACCCGCGACACAGGGAGTCCTACTGCAGGGGTATGAGTGTGTTAGCGTTTATTTAGTTCAACATTTCAACATTACAACCCATAATTGTCCCACTGCTGGGCTCGGGTCTCCTCTAACTTATTTAGTTCATTTGATGGTAAATGTCTATTGGAGCATATCCACGTGTTTATTTCTTAAAGTGCTTTAAATAAAATGAGGAATGATAGGGAATGCTGGTTTTACCTTAAAATAGTTAGTAGCTATCTCAAGCGATTTTCTTTACGACGTGGTTGTAAACTTGATAAGTAAACTAAGCCAACCATTCACTCAGGATCCTATGTTTCGTTGTTCAAACTACGTAATACACGTAGCGAAAAGGACATACTTCAGTAAGTTAGCATTAGCCAACGATTTGAAAAGTCTAAATATAATTTGGGATAAAAAAGAGGAAAGTTGAATGGAACACTCATTTGGAAGAAAGTTCCTTTGGCTAATTGTGCATATTACAGGCTTAATGACGTAGATTAACTTTAGAGAGAGATTTTATAATGAAAAATGAGTGTATACCTATTTATAGACATCCGTAAGAAGTTATACTAGTACATCTTCGTGTTAGATTAAAATTGATTGTTTTATAATAATATTGAAAAACACAGTTCTGCTATTGAAATCTTGTTACCTCGATAGTTTTATTTTATTTATTGAACACCAACATAATGTACACTTATTCATTCTAATATTTTCAGGGTAAAATCTGGCTCAGTGCAATTACTGGTATATAACATCAATGAGTATGAATGCTTTAGTCGGTGTTCCCTCCTGAGTATAATGTGGGAATTTTCAAAAGGAGAGTGAATAGGCTCTTTATAAGTTAGTGCACACAACATCATAGACTACGTCGCCACTTACCATCAGGTGGGATAGTAGTCAAGCACTGACT
>DWPA01006343.1:0-11071 GCA_018251375.1 Calpodes ethlius
ATGGAACTCGTTAGTTTTACACTTCTTTAAAGTGAACTATATATAGAAGTATAGTGAACACACCCACAGAAATATATGTAGTAACATATAAGATCAGTTTAATCGTGGTTACAAAATAAATAATAGAATAACTCGTCACGTATTCAAGTATGTAAATTAGTTCAACCAGTTTTATATACAACATTTATAATAAATCACACATTTGTTGGAACACATTTGATTTTTCTTAACGTTTTCTTGGTTATAATTTAAACAAAAACATACATACAATGTACATGTGTATACATACAATGTACAATGTGATGCACGACATTGAGGAATTGACAAAACCTTGGCTTGTATTGGATTGGATCTAAGGAAGTCATAGTTAGCACACATAAAGTCCTACATTGACAAAGTCAGGGTCGAAATTAGACCGCGGTAAAAATAGTAAATACCGGAAATGTAAATTACATATAAACGTCCTCCGTAATAAGATCAAAAGGTCATTGAATACATTAATATTTTTAATAATTAAGTTTGATTAAAGGTTGAAGAGTTCCTTCATTTCATGATTCTAACATAAGACTTTCTTTAACAAAGTACATTTAAGTCTTTACTTCACTGCTCTCTTACTAAAAAGGATAATCTTGTTAATATTCTTCTTGACACTTAATATTAAGAAGACTTACTGACTAAAGGAGGCTAAAAGAGGGACTGCCTCTTACAATTCTATTCGAAGTATTTCACACATGTCGTTGGGCGAAAGGGGACAATGGCACTGCAAGCTATCTTCCCATTATACAATAAAAAAACGAGTTGAAACTGATTATTTATATTATTATTATTATTTTCCAATGTATGTTGAAGCTTTTATAATAAAGTAATTTACTAAATCTAAATACATAAAAGCGTTAAAAAATTAGCAGCTGTGTCGATTGAGGAAAATAGTAAAATTTTACGTCTGCTAGACGGGTAAAGCATTCAATTTACTGGCTAGAGGCATTCATATAATTTTAAACGAGCTTTTAAATATTCAAAGTCAAGCGCCTGCACATTTTATGTGTCCGGTAGTTTTTTTATATATTGTAAACTACTTTTGATTCAAGCGATTCAGTTCGTCATTATTACGTAGTTTGTTCAAGGAGTATACACTTTTTTAACCGGCTTTTAAATGGAAGGGGTAATCAATTCACTGGGTCTTCTTCTAGTCATTGGTATAAACGAATATGAGGAATGTTTATTGTCATCTATTTTTTTAATTTAAGGGGGCAAAATATAGTGTAACTGATACGGTAATAATTTGATTTCAACCTAGATCTGTGATTCAACCCATTAATAAACTATTCTAGGACACAGGTTTCCTCGTACCTAAGGGACCCTAGAGAAAACTTTAACACGCTGCAGTGCAGATTAGTGGAGAAATTATCGGTCCACCAATATGAATTTATTTACGTTAAATATTTTTTTTGGTATAAAGATATATCAATAATTATTTTTGCAATATATTAGCGATTGCTCATTATAGTCTGTTCTTAGGTATTCATTGTAAAAAAATACAATGTGATTTGCTTTTTTTCGCTTTTTTTTGACTCAATGCCAGTTACCTCCATACTGAGAAATTAAAATTATTTTAAAATGCAACACATGACATAAAAGAAAATCCGAAACAAATGATACGATGATAGCTAGTAAAACATGTGTACCTATGGATTGATTGGTGAGGAAATGACGTATGTTGTCTACAGTTGTAGTCGTCACAAGATTTCACGCATTATTTCGTAAACGAGTCACGAAACAAGAATGTGGACACATATCATTGTACGAGTATGTGATATGTACGAGTATATCACTAGTTTCAATTTAGAAATTAGAAAGAGATAGATGCCGCCTAGACCGTGTGGGTGGGATAAAGAGACAATATAGTGCACATGCGTGGTGCCTAGATTGTTCTGGAAACAGAGAGATTCATCCGACATGCTGCGAGAACTATGGAGGATCTTTTGTTCTTTTGATAGTTTTAATTAAATTAATTTCATAGGAAATTTGTATGACAATTTTGTTTATTGCTTTCATAGTTGGTAATTAACACATTGCTAATTTAGATAGGAATTGGTGAATGAGAAGAACCAAGAGATTGGAATTGGAATTATGCCAAACGTGGACACCAATCCACCAGAGATATATATGAAAAATTTGGCACAAATATTTGTCTTCATGAAACCACCTGTTTTATATGAAGACGTTAAGTCTTTTAAAAATTATATTTGCGCTGAAAATCTTATAGTTATCCATATGTAAAGTTTAACGCTGGGTTAGGGATTGATATTTGAGATTTTATTACGGAAAGTCATAAATATGAGGAAACTAAAGTAAAATATTAGAAAAACCCAAATGAACGACGTGCAAAAGGGAAAAACAAATCATCGGTGATTAACATATTGCTGAATCACTTAGACTTAGTACAAAGTTTTAACCTCAAAGCTCCACCATGTTGATTAAATGTGATGAAATATACTTTGCATATATATATATAAAGTTGTTAAGAAAATGAACGAGCATTATGTATGCTAAGTGTCAAAATGAAATTCAAAAAGAAATAAGATTTATTAGTCGTTCGTATTAGAAGTTTTCGCTCATTAATTTAATAACTACTTAGATAATTATTGTCAGTTTTATGCCAAAAATTAACTGCTCTGTAATTAACAATTTTCACATGATTAATAACGTGGCTAGATTTATGCAATATAAGATTCTTGAAAATCTTGGAAACCACTACAATAATAATCTGTAACCTATCTAGCAAAGTTGTTAATTATATTTTTTTCATAATTATCTTGATTAAATTGTAATACAGAACAGACGAAATCAATCAGATGAGACCAGAACAAATCGTATTACAACGGTGACGAAATCGATCAATGATGAACATTAATGATGTTCTTATCCTAGGTTGACCTGGAGCTGAATGGCGAGCAGCTAAACATTCAGATGAAGTTGGGTGAGTCAGGCGAGGCGTTCTTCGTGGAGCCCGTGGGCAAGGATGAGGAGGAGTGTGCAGCGCACCTCGCCACCTCACCGATCCCCGCCACACGGTTCGACGAGCTATACGAGCCGAGAAGACGGAACTCACTTTCTGCTGTTGAGCCGGATCACGGACAAGCTTCGGATTACATAAAGCGGAGGTTCGACGTAGTTTGACTAAACAACGTTAACATGTATAGATCTGACGAATTACACAAAAACTATAAATAAAGTACTGTAAAACATGATATGATGCTGTGATGTTGCAAACATGAAAATAGTAGTATAAATATGTCAACTATCAATAAATTTGTAGTGTTACCCAATTTAATAAGCATTTTTTTGAGCTGGTAACTTAACGAATCGTTTGGTCAAGTCTAATTGTAGATATTTCTGATATTTAAGTTAACTGATATAAAGTCAAAGAACTTTAAATCTTTCAATATCATAAAATGTGAAATAAGTCACTTGCTGTGAAAAAGTCCGTATTGGTGGCCCTCCAGACGCTCCAGGAGCTGAGTCAATTAAATTCTCCATTGACATTTAACGCAGTAAAAAACTAGATACATATTGGCAATGTCTAGTATGTTCAGTAGTCTGTGCAAATGCGTAATTATTGTGTAGTTCACACGCCGGATGTGCAGTGTCGACAACGTAAACGTGTAATTTCTTTTTTGTCTGTATTGCGAACCTCAATTTTGAGGTAATAATACATTAGTATCCGTAACTAGTACATGTGTTTTTCGCACTATATACCAGTAATTGCAATCTCTTATATATGCACTATAAAGAAATTTGAATTTGAATATTAACCTTTTTGCCATTACACAACGTGCATTATGCAGTCAAAGTCTATTAAATCATGTTGTCTTGATTTAATTTTATATCATGTAGTATTTTGAAATCTAATTATAAAATGAATTGAAGTGTAAAGGCGTAAAGCAATAATATATTCAGACAGACATTTTAAAGGCATTGGAGCTTGCGCCATGAAGACATTAAACACTAATTTATAATGACGAGAATGCGTATTCAGTATTAAATGATTTATTTAACATATGTATGAAATTCGAAAGCGAAATTGCTTTAATCGTAGTGTGTAAAGCGGTTCTTGCAAAATGTATGCTAACATGAGTTCAATTACAAACCATGTGTATTGATTCATCGCCATTACACGCACGTTGAACTTGCCCAACTATAATAACGAACTAATGTCAATAATGAAAGAACTGAAAACATGCTGACCACTAAATCTTCGTTTATCTTTAGGTACACCGCCGATGGTCAAACAATGCAAAAGCCTGATCTAAGTAAGTTGACAAAGAATAAAGCCAAAGATGAGAAGGAGACTAGCAACGATCACGACAACGATGCGTTGTTTGAGATGGAAGGGTTGGACGAGGCGTCCACGGACTGGCCGGACGCAAAACCTAAGACGTTCGCCGCGGCGCAGCTAGGGGAGGCCGAAAGCGAGGCGAACCAAACAGTACAAAAAATAAGCGCGCACAACGATTTCCGCCCGATAGAAGCTGCTACATCCACCCTCGAAGAACTTAAACAAAACGGCAACGGAAAGAAGAAAAAGAAGACGAGGAAAGTAAGCTCGAAGAAGAAACACCAAAGAAAGTCATCGACTAGCTCAGTTTCGAGCCAATCAGACCTCGCGGGCGACCAGCGCGGCTCGCAGCCCGCGCTTATTCCCAACAGCAGCGATATTCATTTCTTTAGTGACACCGAAGCTAATGCCGCTTCACTCAGGTGAGTCCAAATTATTCCTAATCGATGTTGTAACACTTTTCAACGATAAGCGATCACTGACCTTGAGGTAGGCTACGAAAATTCGTAGAATATTCATTGTTATCGACTACAATCCATTGTGTTACTCAAAGTAGATAAAATTATATATAACTCTTTATGTATCAGCTATAGTTAATATGGATTTTGACTGACTTAATTATAATATATTCATTGAAATCGTGCATCAAATATCTGTATCCACTACATTTAATGCTTATAAATACGCAACGCCAGAATTTACATTTTAATAAACACATATTTAATTTTTTTTATCAAAAGCCCAAATAAAAATATTGATAATAATAGACACATAGCCAGTGGAGGCAGATTTATATTGCCGAGTCATGTTTTATATTCACTATGCATGGTAAACGTGGAGTGTTGTGTATTTCATGACCGAATTCGACAAAAAATTCGCAATATTTATTCGTAAATGTATAAAATAACGAGGACTTATTCCATATTCATTATCCATTGTAATGAGGGGCGCGGTATGTGGGTACAGAATTTCTGTATAGCCCAGTAAACAATATTATTTGGTGGCTTTAGGCTAGCGTAAAGAGTCTTATGTCTGACTATTATTAATACAGGTCTTATCCGCACATGTTTAAATGATTTATTAATACATTTTTAAGCGGTGTCGAATATATTAGGGTTCAGATATTCCAAACGTTTTTATGTATTAAATGTTTTTGTATTTCATGTATGTTTGGGACACACGTAATAGTGAAATCGTTTAAGAAATTCTGAATGGTAGGTAGAATACGAATTACGAAGATTAATGTAAATTCAAACTGTTACTGGCTAGTAAAGTACCATTGCAATGAATAACAAATTTCTGTAAAACAATTATTCTTGAATTAAACTTTTAAGACGCCGATGTCAGTGTCGTATTTAAATGTAAATGCATTGAAAATTTTATGCAAATTATTATCGTAATATTAAGATTAAAACTATACGAACATGCAATAAATATATAGTTTCCCTGAGTTTATGTAAAGATGCATCTTTAGTTTCTTACGAATTAAGAGTTGAATTACAAGTAAGGCGGAATAGAAACGTTCTGTATTTTGAATATTACGCCTGGTTGCAGTGATGAGATGTCCAATATGAAGCTGAACGGTGAAAACCGCATCCCATTGGCGTTATCGGACACCGCGTTCGAGGTGCACAGCGCCTCAAGACACGCGTAAAGATCATTATGACCTATACATTCTCACCTCGCCTTGCTTGCAGTAAATCACTAAACACGTCATGGTAATTCTCAAATCTCACTCACCAAAATCACTGCTGATTTCGCGGTGAGAATATAGAAGTTGACAATAAGTATTACACGACCCCGTATTCTATTTAGTAGTCCTGTTTGCGAGGGAACCTGGGCTCTTTTCCGGGTCTGGGCAGATATTTATGTGACTGATAAATGTTTGATCTCAAGTCGTGAGTGTTAGTGATGTGTTTTTTGTATTGTTCACGCCTCTGAAAACACTAAATATCCGAGTGGGGGGGTATTAGTGAGTAAGGGTGAAAATTTACCCGCAATTAATAGTTAAATTAACAATGTTCTCATCGTGAAATCAGCTGTAAATTTGATCTGTGAGATTCTTGAATCACAATGATGTTCTTGTTCACATTGCAATCGATTACCGTTGTGGATATCGTACTCGTATCCTCATTTAAAAGTACACATTACGCTTCCGTAGAATAACATATTCAACGATAAAATCGTAGTTGCTAGGGCGGTGGGTACATTTACGAGATAAATTATAATGTCCATTAACAAATTGACCTAGTAAACGTACTTACTATTTAATTTAGAGTAGTTAGAGCTATTATTTCGCTTAATGTACTGTAAATATTATGCATTAATTAGATTAATTTTAATTTCAATGATTAACTCGGTAAATAAAATTAACAAATATGCTTGTTTAATCGAACACAATCCGTAGGTACAAAATATGCACTCGTATGTAATTTAAAATAACTATATAATTCAATTATAAACTTCGATATTAACGAAACAGCACAATTAATTAAATTACTTTATTTTTTTTTATTGATAATATTAATTGAACTCGTACCTTCTACATGCTCTTTGTCTGGAGCAAATTGCAGTTAGTATACATCTCATAAATTATGGAATGAATTATAGATGGAAAAAAAAAAATTAACCCTTTATACCGAAAAGCCGAAACTGCTTCGAAATTCTCAATAATACTGTTCCGCCATAGATGATGTTTCGACAGTACACAGCCGATGCTGTTATGTATATAGCATACACGCCTCGCTGAGTGCATCATGGCTATGGCGATTATACTTTTACAGGTGATCTAACGTTTTTGCTCCCATAGCTTGTATAGATATACTAATGTCATATTAAGTACAATCGTAAGTTTTCATTGATTTTATGATAACACTCAGATTATTACAGTCATTGCTCGATATTCCAATGAGGCATATGGTTTAGCGAGTTCGTTTATTTTTTGTGATTCGGAGCATTGACCATGGGAGCTAAAATGTCTAAATCGCTGCTGCTGTCCTTATGTTGCAGAACTTATTGGTTTAGTATTTGGCTATTTATCATTAAGATCGGATTCGAAGTTCCCATAATGAAAGAAACAAATAAATTTTAGCAAGGGGTCGCGCCACGGTACACCAGTGCAGTCAGACACCGAGGTGGAGTTGGCGAGAACAAATAGCGGAGACAAGTCGTCGCAGTCGTGGCGGTGGGGTGAGCTACCGGAGCCTCCAGTGCGGGGGACGCAGGTCGCGGAGTCACCGGCACCGGCATCGCCCGCGGAGCCCGCGTCGCCAACGGAGCCGCTCAGCTCGGACGAGGAGCGGCCCGGCCGGCGCGGGGTGCTCAGCGGCATGTTCCGCTTCATGACGCGCGACGTGAACGACGCCGCCACTGAAGGCGTCTACCTCGACGACCTCGACCGCGGTCAGGTCGATCCCAACCTGTATTTCCCGAAACATCACGCTGAGCAGTACCGATCGGGTAAGTCACTTGTGTAGTATGAATCAATTTAACGTCATTTTCAACGACTTGTAAATAACTGATTGATTGAAAAGTTTACACACATAAAGAGCTGATGATGTTTCTTTGGTTAAATACAAATATTATAAAGCTGTCACGCGCAAGTAGAATCATTTTGATGTTAATGTTAAAAAGATAATTGATGCCTATGAGGAATAAGGAGGGCCCTAATATTCTGCCTTGGGGGATACCGTACGAGTATTGACAAGATCAGAATCACTGATATTTTTTTTGTACTTTATCACAATTGTGTAACTTTTATCATTATTAGATTAACTTACTATACGATTTTAGCCAACAAACTCATCTGGCAGTTAGTGGTGTAAATTAATAAAAATCTGCTTGCCGTATTCTCGATGGTTCTCGCATCATAGACATATATCTTTTCCTATAGGAGTAGGAGGTGGCGCAGGGGTTGGTCCAACGGAGGAGGAGTACGAGTCCGGCAACGGGCCGTCGCTGCCACAGTCGCCGGCCTCGCTTGACCCGCCCGCCCTGGACTCTGACGACGATGAGAAATTACTCTCCAAGTATGTTCCGCTTTACTCTGTGTTACAATTTAATGCTTAGTTATACGCACAGATAACAATAAAATAAGATAATAAGCTTCACAAGAACACGTGCCTCTTTAATTTTTTAAATTAAGTCCAAATTAGAAATTCATTAATATAATTTATTTCAATTTTTGTGCAAAAAGGAGTTAGTCATAATGTTCTGAAAAATTGTTAAACTTCACTTGTCAGCGTGGTAGACAATGATTTGTACTCCTCACACTGTTCTCAAAGAATTTCGGAGACCCACGCTCAAAAGTGATACATTTGTAAATTACTATAAATTTGTTAATGCTTGACTATAATCCTACCTCATAGTAAGCGGCGATGGAGTATCGAGTAATAAATTAAAACATATATAGTATATACTATATATATACCATTCTTATCTTCAATACACTCACACACCGAACGGGAACTGGACAGTTTTTATTTTCAAGTTGCCTATGTTTTTTTATGTGATACATTTCAACTTTTTTATCGCCATCACGAGTGTCACTCATAGGTGCTTATGTTAATGCATTCAGGATGCTGACAATACAGTTTGCTCGTTCTTTTGAATACGATACAAATCTTGAATGTTTATTTTTTAAACACATTTTTTTTGTCGTGTACTTTGGATGTGCGTAGGTATTACCCGGGACGCAAACGGATAAGCATTGCTTGTTTCAGCGAATCTATTCCAGGCTTAAGACGAGCGCTCTAAGTATCATATTTAACATATTAGTTAAGACTTTGGATGGGATTGAAATTATATTTGCTCATCGAAAACGTGTTATCTCACGCTAGGGGTCAGGTGACTGTGTGGATGCGTGAAGGCGCGGTGTCGCGCGCGCTTTCGTTCGAGGAGTTCTGCGCGCGTTGCGGTGAGGGCGAGAGTGGCGGCGGGCTTGAGGTACGCCTCGGGGAGCGCCGGCTGCCGTGGCGAGCTGCTGCGCCGTTGCTGCTGTCGCTGCTCGCCTACCGCCGCCCGTTACCTAATGTGAGTTTTATACACATACACACACACACAGACACGTAGGCATACATACGCATGCGCACACATACGCACGCGCGCGCACACACACACACACACTATTGAGATGATCGAAATACACATAAATATTTATAGTTCCACTCATACAAGACAATTTAACTATTTTACATTAGCAACGTACCTGTATACAACATGCAAAGAGAGGTATTAATGCATGCACATGCAATCATGTATAGAAGACCATAAAACGCCTACACACGTAGTGCGTAACAAACGCTCCAAGTTATTTCACAGTGGAACACACATTTTTTACATTGACACATCAACTACATTACTTGTCAAAGTACCTTGCTGCAGTAAAAAGAAATTACCGCGAAGTAATTCGAATTGGCCCTCTACACTCTGATCTTCAGCAAAGCAGTGATAGCATAGTGGTTCGGATGTTGGTTTCCCAAACGTGGGGGCGTGAATTCAAACCCTGCACGCACCCCTAATTATCACAGACAGGACAGTTATGGGTAATATTATGATTATTGCTCTGATCTTCGTCTTACTCTGGCAAATTTCACTAGTAGTTTAGTGGAAGCATGAGTGATATAACGGCCTTTATGTGTGTGTGACAGCGGGTGCTTGAGGCGCTTGAGAAGGGCGAGAAGCCGGCTTCGGATAGCGAGGCCACGGCGAGCAGCAAGCCTCGCTCCTACTCCTGGTGGAGCTGGAGACGAACCAACACAGACGCCAAGCCGTATGTATAATAATATAGATACGTTACTATAAATAATAAACGTTCACAGACTTATTCTCGCATTAACATTCCCTATAGCGCGTATTTGTATCGCATAAATGTCAAGGTCGGGAATCGAACTCGAGACTTTTCGCTCTGTAGGTAGAGTTACTAACTAACTGGATTGGTACTAGGTACATTTACTACGGCTACATTTTATGTCTCTGTCACACCTATGTTATTAAGCAATAAAAATAATTGACGCATTAAAATTCACACCATGCAGGTGTGGTCAACAGGTAGCTCGCTGATTAACGCCTTAACCGATGTACAATGCGTACGGACGCAGTGTTTTTTTTTGTTTTTCATACCATTTCTGTTATCATTGCGATCGAACGTCGATCGTATACGTAAAAAAAAGAATGCAAGTCCCGTAAGTGAAAGATAAAAAACTTTTTTGGGTCGTAAATGTTTGGGTGTCTCGTAATTGGTGCCCACCCACGTCACAGAAGATTCAGTGCGGTGGCAGGATTGTGTGGGCGTTTAATAAATTTACATGAATTTTGTTTTATAGTTTATATTTATCATGCCCACGGGTATCTTATTCCAATCCATTTCAAGTCGATGCCCACAACGAATAAAGCAGTAATTGTAAAATCAAAAATTTTCACAAAAAAATTATAACCGAGTTTAATGAATAATTCTATTAAAAAAACATAAACAAGAAAACAAAAAAAAAATTGCTGCTTTCTAAATATTATAACACTGTTTTATTATCTCTTTAGATTCAGTTGTAATTGAGAAAGAAAAATACTGCAAATTTATATATACTAGCTTTGCGCCTGCGGCTTCGCCCGCGTGATCCCAGGTTATGAGATATGACTTTACGGTCATGACATTTACGTCATGCAAGGAAAGTTTTTCTTTTAAGGGTGGGCAAAATACGTGGAAACCAAAAAGTTCATTCATTCATCCCTTATTGC
>DWPA01006344.1:0-11069 GCA_018251375.1 Calpodes ethlius
AAATACATATAGTTATTATTTATTTAACGTATAGTAAAGCTTCATTTAATTATATCGACGCGTCTATTTCTGAAAAACTATTACCCGACTAATCCAATTACTTAAAAAGCAAGTGGAGTTATTGATTATGAATGAAAATGTCCATCTGTAAATATTGACATTAATGCTGAAACAAAGTGTATTAAATGTAGATACATAATAGCCGTCGCACTTGATGAGGTCTGTATGTATATAGATAAATGTACCTACATAAAACTAAGTCTTTCTTTTAGAGGTCGCTGGTTTCTGTACTATTCAGTGATATCCCGAAGGTAATCATACATTACAGTAAAGATTTTTTACCTTACTTGCTTCTAAATTGGCATGAATATTTTTTCGGTGTTTTGGTTGCAGAGTTGAGTGTTCGTTAACGAGCAGGTAGCTTTCTTTGGTTTTACAAAGCAGGATCACAATGGGAGTCACATATATGTAAGTATGGTGGTATAATTACCATCATGCGACCTGTAATCTTTTCTAGTAATAAGAGTAAAACTAAATTTGATGTTCCTAATATCAGTATCTGTGAACATGTGTCTCTGTGTGAGTTACTTCCTTACATATAAGTCCTCAAGATATGGTTCGTTAGCGTTCTTATTTAAGAAGAAAAATGAAAACCAATGCAATTGCTCCATAATAACACTCGAATACAATTTTACATTTTCAATACATTCAAAAACTTTTTAACAATTTTTTTACATTCGTACGTCATTTGAAAAGTTTTGAAAGAAAACCAAAGTCTAACCGAATCCCTGTAAAATGAATTCAAATTGAGAAAGTTTGGTTGTACCTCAAGCTCTTTACAATAACAAGGTTTATTGGACTTGATGTTTCATATATATTTTAAATATTTAATGTGATTGAAAACAACGAAAACACTTTTGTCTTTTCTATGTAGATAATTACACAAAAACGTTCACAATAAACGCAAGAAAACAGAACACTAACGTAATTATCGCAAATGTAGACATGGTCAGGTAAAAACCAATTATTTTAAATAATAGATGCGAACTGCTACACTGCTTCTAAAATCACAGAAAATAGTACGTTTGTGTGAGTGTCGTAAATACGTACAATGAAATCAAGAGCACACGAATAAATAAATAAGAGCAGGCGTCACGCTTTTGTGAAGACGTAATGTTTTTATTTTCTGAAAAAAATTCAAGGTTGCCAAACCGAATAAATATTTCACGAGCAATTTCATTCTGTAACTTTGTAAGGATTCGTTCTGTACAATAAAATAAATTGAAACTCAATTATGTATATGTGTGGTAGGATACAATTTAGTAGCTTTTAGGGATGTATCTATTGGTAAATTGTTATTTTAATTAGTGTAATTAGATTTTGCAAATAAGAAACCATTATATTCATCAAGATTTAAATATTATAATAAATAAAAATTGCAGTAGTTCTTAGTAAAAACACATTGTAAAAACGGTCACAGTAATTTGGCAATTTTTTGTTTAAAATTGTTTGTTATTTCGAAAGATTTTTTTTAATATGTATACTAATTTTATATTGAATTTCGTTTTATAATTCTGTGTAAAGTAATGTTTAGCAATCTTCTAGTACTATCACAATCAAACAGTCATAATTACAAGATGCAGACTATAGTGTCCGGTACTAGATACTCGTACGCTATAATTTGCTATTGGTACTACATTAGATTCTGGATGAATATCATTCTATAATTGTGTTTCGTATGATAATTAGCTAGTGGCCAATATTAGCTACGTATTTTTGTAAACTTTATATAACTGCAATTAGATTTTTTGACAATGATTGCAAATATCCAAGCCATCAGAAGCGTCATTGCCACAAGTTACGTTGCTACCACTGATCACTGAAATCACTGATGCATTACCGGTTAATAAGGATGCATCTAACTCGGGTTTTAAAGTTTTAATTCGGTAGTTTTAATGTAATTTTCCAAAACAATGGTTTTTCTTACTTGAAATAAACTCTTAATCGTATACGCTGAAAACTGTAAGTGTTTCTAATATCAGTAAAAAAAGTACGGAAAATTCATTTATTTACGCTATTTTATTATAATATTACATTTAAATAAATTAAATCCTATAATGTTGGCATTAGAATAAAGGTCTAAAGTAATATATGTGTAATTGTGTATCAAAATTTAAATTCATAGAAACATCACTAAAAACGGTGAACATTTGATTTGGTGTTACCATACTCCAGAAACTTATATTTTTACTCACTGTAAAGAAGCGTGACCTCGAAGGTCTAATGCCCCGTCGTCATTACTTAGTCCCCTCTAATGGATATTTACACTCACAGTACACATAAAAAGCGACATCTTAGTATTGAGACGATATTTCTCTGGAATTCAGACAAAGCGCGACTCATTGTTGCCGCCACCCACGGAGCTCTTTATTATTAAATTGACTACTTACCCGAGTTCTTTTTGTAAAATTATGTCGTTTGCGCAAACCTATTTGAATTAGTAAGTTTGTGTTTCTTGGGTCGTGTGTGTTATTATTTATACTTACAAAACGCAAAAACAATGAGGTTTTTACTTTTAAAATTAAGCAGTCCTCGTGGACGCTTTATTCATTATAATATTTTAGCATTTTCAGTGAATCTTCAAATATATATTAACCTTTTAATATTCAATATTGCTCGATCACAAATTCTTTATAGTATATTGAATATCAAAATATTCTAATGGAATATAAAGAAAACATTGTGTTAAAAAAATTTGTTTTAAGAAATTATCAAATAGATAAAAGTTTATTTTATCTTTGTACAATATGATTTATATAACGTACCTTATGAACTATAATGTCAATTCAACATTGGTTTTGCGTCTTGTAGTAGATAATATACGACAATAATATTTCAACATGTACAAGAATGTAGGTACATTAAGCCATAAGTAATGGGTAGATAACCTGCCAGAGCGGATCAAATACCCCGATTACTTATCTAAGCCGTGAAATCACTACTTAGTACTAATACACAGTTAGATGCCAAATGCCAGAGGGACTACGTCAAGGTATAAATTATGTATATTACAGCTATGTAAGTTCTGTATCGTTGTTTTAGCCCGCGCTAAATCGCCTCGGCGCAGTCTGCCCACGCGGGCGGGCGGCGAACAGGGCTACATATACAATAATTGTTCAAAATATTTATTTGACGGGCAGGAAATATTCTATTTTCAAACTAAAGTGTGTATATTGCACGATGTTAATGTGTTAAAACAATTAGAATATTAAAGCCGTTTCCGATACATTGTTACTGCAATATCGCGTATTGTATCTATGTTTCGAAGTTTTCGTCGTTATATTATTGTATGTTTATAATATAACGTTGTAAGAGGAGGTACTATTGTGGGCTGTAGAAAGTTTTTTGAAGTTTTAATTCTGTTTGCTGTTTGCGCGTTATGAATATTAGGTAGGAGTTAATTTATTTTTCAATGAAACTAACACAGAGTAAGTTAGATTTCAATGAGAATTATTGTCAGTTGTGAAATATATGTGAATAGAAGAGAAGTTCAAATATTCTTAGTTGAATATATTAGCTGATAGACGATGCATCAAGTATATGTCGTTTCGACCATATCAATAAATATGTGCTAAATAAAGTTGAATACATAAAATAAATTAATAATTTGCATACAACCGTTGAACCCGATACTGGTTAGAAACATGGGCGTACTTTACACCTATCGTGAAAATTTGTGATTTAAAAAACGTACATATTTGTTTATGGAATTAGAATTCGTTGAGGAAGATTAGAAGACTTTGTAGGTAAACTACAAATTATTGTGGATATTTATCCAAACAAAATATTCTTGTACGTCAATTTCAATATATTTTCTTCTTTTCAGATTACCAACAACCTTTATTTTGTCTCCCTTCCTTGGCAACCACTTGCCAAGTGGAAGGTAGAGAAAACTATATAAAAAATATGTTTTTACGAACGAAATAATAATAATAATAACATATCGCCACAACTTAAATATTAACATTTTATTCCCATTCAAATTCGATCCTATTCATATTACATTGCAGTAGACTGTGAACAACGTTACACTTGTTGAAATACGATATATCCTAGAAATGGTAACCCTGAGATAATGGTAGTAACACGACGCCCTTGAAACTGCGCAGTTATTCCTGTATTCCACATCATACAATCTCTTCGAGTATACGCGTAATCTTATGCCGTGTTTACGACTAAAGTTTAGTTTAGCTCGAGCGAAACTTTCAACATTTACTCTACATAATTTTAAGTATGATTCAAATTAATGAGAACGGAGGTAAACGATCGAATTAACTATTTAAGTAATGAACCGTGTTTTTTAATGTAATGAGTATAGGTAATTTCCATCTTTCCTTGTTATGAGAACACCACGTTGAACATCGGAGGAGACTGTGACACTACGTATATTCCTGCTGGGGTCGTTGAACTATATAAGTACCACCCAGTTTAATCCCGACGTACTCGTGCATGGTGACCGGGTTTTTAAATCCTGCATGGCTGACTACCACCCTCCTATTCAATAAACGGACAAATGTTTTTATATAAGTCTTTCGATTGCAGAGTTTATGAGAGCTGAGTAAGTGGATTGTACCCTTTTTTAAAGTCTTTTTTATTTTTAACGCAATAATGTTCATGAAACAGTATGGTGATCGTATAATTCGGTGGTTAGCCTGTTACTTCGTGTGGTTTTTAGATAAAATAGAATGTCTTCCCTACACAGATAAAATCAATGACTAACTAATAAGATGACTAAAACTTGAATAGAAATATCACAAAATAAAATAATATATTAACTCAATATTTTTCTATGATTATTTAAATTTAAATTTTAATAATTAGCAAATACATTTGTATCTTTCGTAAAGTTAAAGTACTTACTTGACTTCAAATAATTACTTTATTTGGTTCATATACTTAGCTATTTATCAAAAATAGTTGCTTAAGTAACTACTTGAGTTTAACTTGACAATAGATATAAGTCTTTGATGAGTCTGTGAGAGAAATGTGAGTATCCTTGGGAATTTGAGCGGGCTGTGGTGTTTTATTATATACTCACCCATCTCGATAAACTTTTTACAGTCAGTTACTGACTAGGTCAGAGCGTGCCTTTAAGAATATTAAATAAGCAATAAGCATGTAAGCAGGTAGCCGTTATAAAAGATACGGAGGCTTATAGTGCTAAATATCCGTAAGTTGCAATATAAATTTACGAGACAGCTATTTAACGTTTTATAAGTGAAGTTACGATTGAATTTGTTTTTTATTTTCTTATAATTTAACGCTTCGTTACAAACTATGTAAGCATATTAAAATTACTGGTTTACTGTGAACACACTGCGAACAGGATATGCTAGTAGAAAATTTGCAATACAGTTCACTAGATCAATTATAGTGGTATCTAATCGGGTATTAACTGAATTGCTTGTAATTATACTGCAGTAACAGTGACGGGTAACGGTCGGCCGGTAGTCCGCACCCCGCTCGTGCCGCCATCTAGCCTGCGTTAATTACGATGTACAAAAACTAAGCCAGGAATGTAGGCTCGCGTTAATGTTCCCTAATGGTGAAGAGTTATTACCAACAAACGGTAAAAGTAAAAACTACCAGGAACATGCTTCACGTGTCTACGTCTGGTTGTTAAATTACATCTCTTTATACATGTAATGAGTTTAATAAGTACTTGTTTATTTTATTCACATTCCAGGTTCCTATTATATGACTATATTATAGAATTATAAACAGGCTAAGAGAAAACATTAACGTCCTTAGAGTTTTAAAAATTCATTGAACAACATCAAGACTGCTTTTGCATAATACAATACGATAGCAATATAGCAGGCAACTCTTTAGATCACGCCGTGGTTAGCTTTGGACGATATTCGAATGTCTCTTGGCACTATAAATATTCTAGCTATTTTAGAACCAAATGCATATAACGAAATGATGACTAGAGACTTGAGGGTATATCGATTGTACCGAATATGAATCGGTCGCTATCTTAAAGCCAGCGGGAAGAGATAAATTTCACGATTTCTGTGGAGATAAAAACTTTAATTTAATTTCATAGTTCAACTTTCTTTGCAGCTAAAAGTGTTTGATAGTCTTATCGAAAGTATTTTTTAATTCATAAATCAAGTCAGATTTCAAGAGTATACAATTTATATTCGTAAAATGTTTTGTTAATTAATTTTATGTTAATATTTATATATTTCCCGTTGATAAATTAATAATTTTGTGGTTTTGTTAAAAAAAAAACAGAATATTTAAAAGAAAATTAAAAAAATGTAGTTATGTTTTATTCATAACTTAATTTTATCTTATTCGTTTTGTGTTACAAACTTCAAACTCATTTATAATATTAATACAGTGTAAATCTATAAGTATTTTATAGAAATAATAAAACTAGAGGTATATTGGTTTTAAATTCAAACCATATATTAAATTGCACAAAATAATTATCCATTACAACTTAAAGTAAATAACATTAAAATTGTTTGTCAAAAGAGCCTACATTTCCTTACACGACTAATTGTCCAATTTAATTAAAATTCATATTCAATGATTACTCGAAGCATTAAAAAGCTTTCAAATAGGAAAATATTTGAAAGCTTTATTTACAACGGCGCTATTGGGAATAAAACGAATGCTAATAATATTCATTCACATTGAAAAGTAAATTACCACTCCGGATTTAGTATGCGAATATAGGAACCGTAGGCTTTCAATCATCACTTTACGAGTTCCAGAACTTAAAATTAATTTATCATCAATGCCTTACAAAAATTGCTTTTACATCTCTTTTTCACTTCATGAGGAATTCGAAGCGAATATACAAAAATGTAGAGTACTTTAGAATGAAACTCTTAATTTAAATGAATTTACAATGAAGTTGCCATAAGCAAAGCGTTTTGTGAGTATTTAGTAGTGATATGCCGTACGCGTTAATTAACAGACTAATTATCAATAAATAACATTTTGTATGGAGCTCTGTTAATGTAGTCCAGGGAATTAAAAAGCAATAATTAAGACGTATTCAGGCAATAACAATAATTTTAGAAGTTAGTCTATGCGTTTCTAACCAGTCATTTCAATAGAGCATCACGTAGTAAGTTAGATAAAATTTGTTTTGTTCTAATTGGTTCATAAACAAAAAATGTCAATAAATCCAAAGCTGTTATATCGATTTAAAGAATTACATATAAATATGTTTTTGAGTGTGAGTACTAAGGAATATGTTTCCCAATTCAAAGAATACTATGCGGTTACTAGTTAGTGTTAAATATAATTAGAAATCAAAATATACGACTATTTACATAAGTCGTTTATAAGACTATTTTCTTAAGAGTCATGAATGTGAATAAATAAAACTTGAATGGGTTTTTATATTTTATAGAATTTGTGATTGTACTTTTTAATGTTACTTTTTACCTAAGTTAAATACATAAAGTACAAACATTTTTATACCGTTGAATACATTAAAAATTGTTTGTGTAATAACATGTTTGATATAAATGACATTCAATCTTTGCGTTGAATATTATTCTCCAACTACGAAGTCTATGTTACACAAATGCTATTTCTACGCATAAAAATGCGTATATTCAAATATTAATGCTTTTAATCCAACTTCGCGTTGTCGTAGCATATTTAACAAGACTGCCGTATCCATTTGAGGTCGACAATACGCTGCGACGTATACCCACATACATCTCGTGTAGAATATCCATAAAACATGTTATGAATGGGATAAGTTCGCTAAAAATGATAACGTATAACTGGATAAAAATATAGAACAGAGAGGTAAATAAACCTCAAATAAAATTACATTTGTGGTATTAGCGGTGGGTATTTGGTATTTTGGATTCCTGTTATCATTGATGTTAGCCATCATGTGATATATGATTTATACTTTGGAATTGATTACATGCTAGTCTTATAATTAATATCCCCCTAAGACTACTAAACTTTATTTTAGTACTGTTATCGCGGATATTTGTCACTAACTTCTAATTGATTTACGATATCAAATACGCTCGCGAATGAAAAACAGCAATAATTAATTTAAAGTCTTATCACTTTATTCCTAATAACAAGCGACAATTTGGAATTTTTACAAAATTTAGGTTTTGTCCTGAACGATCCCTCTAATTTCTAACAGCGTGGTTTCCTCCTCAGCATGTGGTTTTAAGCCTGTAATAAAATGTGTCAGCTGTGTCCTTTTTTGTGTTCTTTCAGTACAATGTCAGACGTAGTCGCATAATAGGGAGAGGTCGGGAGAGGTCACTGGTCTCCCGATAAGGCTGCAGGTGCCAGGCAGCTGGTATACGCACGTGCCGATATTATAAACAGGTTAAAATAGGTCTTGAGAGAAGAAAGATATAAGAGTGATAATAAGTTATACTTTACATTCAGGTAAAGTATTAGGTATTCATGGAAGAACTTTTAGACTTGATTGTTGAATCATTATATTAACAGGTTCCAGTATTTTAACAATGTAGTCTTTATATTATTAACGTAGAAGTACTCATTAGAAAACGTTCACAGGACGGCTCCGAATCACGCATATTTTTGATCGGCGGTAGATGATGCACGTTATGGCGCCTTGTGAACAATTTTTTTCATGCAATTTTTATTGGCAATAGGTCGAACGTCAAGCGTATACGTCAAAATAACGCACCGGTCGCCGTCGTCGTGTGAACCCAGCGTTCATCTTTCGCGTTAACGCGATAAAAATGACGTTGCACAGATGTAGCCAAAAGTTTATAGATTAATTAATCGAGATTTAAATTTTATATCTAATATAAATTTCCCGTATTAGTTAAGGCGCATTTTGGCGCAGCCGTTAATACTATCCTTGACCAATTGTGACTTCTGCCTTAGGTCTGAATTAAGTAAGCCGTTGTGGGTTAAAACTACGCCGTACTATGATAGTAAATTGCCAAGACTAACACCAATACTATGATAGTGAATTGAAAATTGTGTATTATGTATAAGTTAGATCAGAAATAACACCTAAAATGTAACAGGAATTTGTGTGTAATAATTATGTTATAACTATTTTTAATCCATAGCTCTAATGTTTGACAGAAATAACTAAATTATATTTTCTTTTATATCACACAAGCTCTGATATTATACACCTGTGTAGGTTAAAAAGCTTTCTGCCAGTATGTAATGGTTTGTTGTAAAATAGTTCTAATAATAACCATGAAATGCTTAACGGAGTCATAACAAAACTATGACGTCAATCTAAACCGGGCTTTTACGATCATTGAATACGATCCGATCTATGAATGCTATAAAAGTTATTATTAACTTGTCTTGTTTATGATTTTCTTTTTGTGAGGTTTGAATGGGGCAACTAGCAAGTCATTTGATAAAAGATTCTACGCGCGTGTATAAATTTATACCACTACTCATAATAGAAAACTATAATGCGTAAGTAATATGTTTATTTATAATTTTTAAATATTATTTTGCAGTCAGTACTTATATTTCTGAATGGCTGTGACAACTTTTATCATTTAAGAGACGAAGAACTTTTGGAACCTACTGCAAGATAGTGTTTATCAATCGTGATATATGTATCGATCTTCCTAGAAATTTATTTGTTTAAATAAATATTACTTTACAAAGAAAAACAATCTGCATTTTAAGGTGTTTGGTTTCATAAAGTTGATTTTAATTTTAGAACAGTTAAAAAAATTTGTTGTTTTTAGATTGCTGATAATAAAGAGACCAGATAACAATATTTTTATCCGTCTCTATACGTTTATCTATATCCCACGAAATTATGAAATTATTGTGATTATTGAATTTGATATATTAAATCATTCATCAATATGACACCTCTTCAACAATGTATATTTTATTAGTATTTATAAGCCAGTGCAATTTGCTTTACTAATGTCGTTAATTATTTACACGTAGATTTATTCTGCTTAGATTAATAACACGAAAAGAAATATGAGTTGTAAATATACACAGATTAATAATTTAAAATAAATCTTGGGAACGATTAATGTTCAATTTCGAAATACAAATAATTACTCTGTATAGTAGGTAAAACTTTTGTGATTTATATATCTGCTACACACATAATCATATATTATGAAGCGTTATAAATTCTAATGTCACGACCACATCTGTGACCTGATATGTAGATTAACGCACTAACAATGACAACACGCTGATGTAGCGAATTATTTACCACGGTAATCGACACCCAAACTAACGGAAAGTATAATTTGTAGAGAATTCTATCAACTAAGTATTTTTAAGGCGTTAATTGATGCGCATTTGTACGCAGCCGTTAACGCTAACGTTAATGCAGATGTAGGAGGAATATCATCATATTTATCTTCATAAATTCTTATTATAATTATATTATTATATTTCGGAAAAACTTTTAGAACAGCCAATTCGATTTTGGAATGGCTAATATTTTGAACGCACTTAAAAAGTAGAGCCCTGAACTCTGGGTCTTGTGAAGAAATAAATATTAATTCGATTAATTGATAGCTTTGCATATATATTGTTGAATCGTGATCCAATAAATTTGTCACAATTTATTACTTAACATTATTATTATGCCATTAAGTTAATGTATCGAGGGCAAACGATGATCTGGTTCTGGGAACAGGTAACAATACGAATGCTAATTCTGACATTTGGGCGCGGCTAGCCACCACTCTTGATTTCTCATTCGGAACTGAGCCGCGTCGAACCGACATGAGACACGAGCTCGATACGAATTTCCAATCACCAAACTGGATTTTAATAGTCTAATTTCGTAGTATACGTTTATGGTCATCCATATGTCAGGGTGAATTTACGACTGCAGGCAAAGTTGACGCGTTAGTTAATGTTGGTTGACAATGTTTATAACAAGTTTTAGATATTTGATGAAATCACTGTGTCAACAAATGTAACACATATTTATATATATACATATAGAAGGTTGCAGCTAGTATTGAATTTAATTTAACTGTCGGGTGTGTAACTCAGGTTGAAATAATCCCTTATAT
>DWPA01006345.1:0-11069 GCA_018251375.1 Calpodes ethlius
TATATCAAGCTCACCGGAAGTATCATCTACTACATCAGAAGAAAAGGGACCAGCTATCCTTTTAAAAATAAGAAGTTACAAGGGATCTAAAATTTCCGAAGTTAATGAGATGCATGCAAGTTTTAATCATACCAACTCACATAGGCCATTAATAACAAAAGCTGCACAAAAATATATTCCACCTTTAAAAGAGACCATACATGATCTAAAGGTAAAAATTCGTTTACCAAAACAAAGTCTCTACAAACTCCAACAATTAAAAAAATCCAAAGAAAAACCAAAGATAGATACAAATTGCAGTAAAGTTTGTATTAAAAGTTTACCACAACATGAAAGCCAAAAGAAAGCGAAGCCAAAACCTAAGTTTGAGGATGTTTTGATGAGTATAGATGAAATTCAGTTTAAGAAACATAAAACAAAGAATAAAAAAAATAAACAAATCGTCCCTAAAGTGATAATAAAAAAAAACGAAAACGGAGCGCATTATGCTAGCACGCAAACTAAGGAAACATTTAATCCAGACTTGACTGGACGAAAATGGCAACCTTGGGTTTTCCTAGAGAAAAGTAATTTTGTAGATAAAATGGCTTTAAAACAAAAGTTCAAAGCCATCTACAGCCATAGAAAAAAAACTTTTGTTTTAGCAGAAAATTTTCGAAAATACAAATCAATTTCTAATGCAAAATTTGTCATATCACATCCAAAACCAAACGACAATATGTCGTCGGGGAATCTTAAATACACATTTCGGTTAAAACATAGTTAATGATTCAATTTATCGAGTGTTTATTGCTGTCAATAAACAATTATAATTTAAAGGCCATATAATAGCCTATTCCTAAATCCCACCCTTACACGGTCTCATAAATGTAACATTCCTTATTATTCCTTATCCAACTAAACCTTAGTTGTTTTTAGTTACCCAATTTAGTTTTCGTTATGTAATTATAAATAATAATAATCAATATGTATTATAACACAAAGCCAAATTAAAGACAAATGTGATTATAATAACAAAGAATTATTTAAATACTGTGCTTTAATTTTGTAAGTGCACATTGTTCAGATCTGTTTTGTTGTTACATTTCAAATTCTATTAACTAGTTCGTATTATTGTCATTCCATTGAAGTGATCCTTTTAATATTATGTAAGATATATAATGCACCGATGAGTATGTATTTTTTGTGTGAGTTACCGTCAGTGACATTTTGAGCAAATTTTTGTCTTTTATTCTATACTGAAATTATGAGAACTTCTAACTGTGACTATAATGTGCCGCTTAAATAAAATAATGTGTCGTATACATTGACTATAGAAGTTTGAGACGGTACTTATAATTCATTTATTAAACTTTCATATAAAATGTCACTTGACGTATCAACGGTAAAATTAACTATTTATTGTCCAAATTATACATTCGTTGTCGATGGTAGAATATAAAGTATGGTAAAATGTAAATACTTTATGGTAATCCATAAATTGTTAGTGTAAGAGATATTATTATTGATATTTTCGGTGGTAACCGTTTTAAGTCCGCATTAGAATAATGTGTGGAGCGAACTGTGCTAATAGATATATTTACATGAGTTTTTGTTTAATATTGGATATTTTATTAAAATTATCAAAGTGTTATAATATTTATTAACGTCGTTGCTAGGTCGCGTGTCGTCGCATATTCGACGATGGTTATTATTGCTCACGTAAATTCTAAACACATGTAAGATAAGTGAATAATTAAGAGAGAAATGGGTAATTTAATAACTTTATGAAATGTAGTCTGAAGTACAAAGAGTGCACTACTTTTGTAATATACCACTTTATCCGTCGTCAATGTATTTTTAACATTATTTAAATACAATATTTATTTAAAAATAATCTAAATACTTGTAACTTAAATCCGTTTACTGTATTGTTTTGTAACGATATTGTCGCAAAAGAGTACGGACACTTACATTTAGAGGCATAAAAATAAGCGTAAAACGAGCACGAATAATACTCACAAATGAAATATTTATGTACTTTATACTGATAATAGTCAAAATGCTGATTGAAATTATAATGTATCAAAGGATGAAAGCATAACTCTGGCCATAATGTACCTTATCCTAAGACATGGATCAGCGGTTGCTTATAAATATTTTAAACAGTGGGGCGGTTTTTAAGCTCGTTTCAAACGCGCGTTTTTACCTTTACCCTCCATTTTAAAACATACATAGCTTACATATTTGTACTTCATAGAAACATGTTTGTGTGTACGTATATAAATATTACATATTTACTTTTAATAATATACATATTTCGTTAACACGAAGTGCCTGAGTAGTTTTACAAATGATTTGCGATACATGTATTAGATTTTACCTATTAAATACATACATAAATTTGTGCCTTTACTATGAAAGTATTGCTTAATTCATTTACTTGTATCAAAACATAAGACATGTTATCTTCCCGTACTAGTACAAAAAACGTTTACCTAATATAAAAAGTACTAGTTATATCAATTTATATCACTAAATTTTGTTTACGTTACAATTTGCTTATGGAAAGCAAAAATAAATTTTACGATTGTACTATACTGTACAGAGTTACGTTCAACTGTATCTTTTGTTTGCTGAATATAATTTTATGTAAACAATTATACGTTTATTTGAAAGCGTAAAATTGTTCTTTAGTATTTATTTGTAATGCTCCTGCCATATTTATGTTAATATAAGCGTAAATGGCGGCGCTCGAATGCGTCTTAATTAACGCGTTACAATGAATCCGTCAAGAGCTTAGTTGCTATATAATGGAGTTATTTACTTCCCGTTAAGTAGCGCGCTAAGCTGTTGGCCACATTTTTGTGATGTCACTTTTAACGCGTTAGAACGTAAATATGGTAGGAGGATGTGTATTTTATGCAATGTTATTATCATTACGTTCCAAATATACCAAAGTAGATACCAACTAAGCTTCCTACAAAGAAAAGAAATTGAAAGAGTATCTACTGATCTCAAGTGTCTTTTGCATGATTGTGCCTAATAAACCGTTATAAAAATAATACACTATTTTTATATTATATACAGGGTGTTATGTAAAATATATACCAAATATGTGCTTTTATGTTTTAGCAAGTGCTGCCTTGTAGTTTACTGTAAGTTCATAGGTAACTGAGACCTTATAAAGCACCTTTAATTTAACTTTGATTTGTTAATCGATTGGACTGTTTATTTATTATGTGTTATGTTATAAGCTGTAAGTATATGATTAAGTTAAGGTGGGTAAATTATAATTATAAGGTGACGGAGTTGATTGATTGTGAATGTACAAAGTGTCATCAGTGTCACCCGTTTAGTGATTATAGAGCTTTTGTGGTGTGTTTTATCGTGTGTTTACTATTAAAATATGGGTTATTCCAGAATATTTTGAGGCTGAACTTTACTAAGTAACGTTTAATTTTTATTGATATTTTATTTGAAGTTAATGATACTGCGAACGTTTGTTATGCACTTCTGAGTGGATTGTTGAGTTTATTCTTTCTGCACTTTGTTGGCCATTGTTAAAGATATAAGTGAGTTAATGATATACTTTTAATATTTAAGCACTGTTGACTTAAGGGTTACGGAAATATTTTTTATTAATTAATTGATAGTCTATAGCAACAATTTGTTTCTTCGATTAATGTTAAACATATCTTTTTATGCCAGTAACGCACGTGATAGTGTTTCGTGATAGACGTTATTATTATAATTAATGTAAATCCTAAACAATGTGTCCCGCAGCGTACACAGAATGAAACCTATTTTAATGGGGATAAAATTGTTTTTGAGTGGTACCTAATTTTGAGAACTGTTCATATTGACCAAATAAATGTGTTCTGAGTAAAAAGACGATTTTTATTTACTTAAATCTATTTATTTATACAACTGTTTACACTGGTATGTTTACTTTGACGGCTTCCTGACGAATGGCACTGATGAGATCTTGGTTTATGAGAAACACGAAACGGAGGCCGGCGATCTGTGGAAACAGAAAATTTTAGCATCTTTTTTTCAGCCGTATTTGTGGAGAAATAATGCGTAGCTAGAGTAATAGTTTGTTTTCGCATCGAATAAGGGACAACCTGAGCAGGCACATAAGGATACGACTAACAAGAAGGCACATACAATTTTAAACCAAAAAAACACTGAATTTGTAATTCGCTAATCAATAAACGATAATGATAATTACAGTTCCACGAAAACAAAAGAATTGATGCGAATGTATTCAATATTGGAAAGGAAACGAAGTGATCATTGTAGAACGTTTTAAATGAGAAATTAATAGCAATTACAACGTAGCATACTTTCAGCGGCCTGTAACTAGGTGAGGGCGAGGCGGTCGAGGCGGGCGCGCGGTCCCCGTGAATACGTTACTGAACACCGTGTTCACTCAACCGCGGCCTCGACCGCGCAGCGCTGTGTCAAAGCCGTAGAAAGTGAACCGACCCATCATGCTCATGGAATTATAGGGTGGCGTGAACGGAAATTGTGTACCTATCGAATGTAAACGCAAACGTTTAAATGAGCAATCGTCGTTGGCTTTTGTGTGTTACTTTTATTTTTTAATTTACGTTGATAGTCCGTACACGACAGACTGGCCACAACGTTGTTCTTGAATGGAAACCTTTTTTTTTCTCCACTTACATTCGAATGGTTTTTCTCTCGCTCTCTATTCTTCCTTCACCTTTCTTTTTTCTGTCTATACCAGTAACGTTAACCTTGGCTAATTTAAGAGTCTACCTCAAAATACAACAAACTCACGTCAATAACACTATTGTGGTTGAGTTTCACTTTATTCCCCTGCAGTATGGGGCGGCCGTCTACGAAGATTGGTCTCTTCCCCTCTGAGGACATAAAGAAGTCGCCGCTGTTCCTCAGTCGAATCGTCGCCTGCTTACGTGAAACCTTCGCCGCGGGACCCTCCAGGTTCAAGTCCACGTCTATCGTGTGATCACGAGTACTGCGACCGACTGCGATCTATGACAAAAAAAAAGATAAATTAAACCACTGCTACATATGTGTCCACGTTAGTTAACGCATTAACAATGACGGTGTGACCAACAGTTAAATGCGCAAAACATCCATAAACAAAATTTTATAAAGAATTTCATAACGTGTTTAAACTTAAAGTTAACGCGTTAATTATGACACATGTAGGCGCAGTAGTTAAGACTAACGCTAACCCAGAGATGGCAGAAGCATTTAAGATATCGCTTCCAATACCTACGATTTCATTTCATTATAATGTAAAACAATTGACTTCCAATTTCAATCACCTCCAGCGCTCAACTAAATCGCTTCACCTAATTTAAATATTTGTCTTTCTAAATCAAACTACTAACTTTAAATTTAAGTCAACGAATGAACTTATCACCCTACGTAATTTCCTACTTGAATATAACATATGTGGAGTTAGAAAACAAGTAAAGTCATTGTCGTTTTGCTATACGACGTAGGTAACTAAAATTAGTGAGGACGTCAATGAAACAGTTTTAATTATGTACCATACCACTTGTTCGGTAGTAGTTTCAATAATCACCATTATAAAGATAATACCTTTTTAATTAATTACGTGGAAGATAGTGGATAAAGTTATTCAGTGGAATTAATATATACACAATAGATCTCATAGCAACGATATTTAGTTTTTTATTTGTTTGTCTGTGCGTTTGTTGTGGCCAATTTCAGAAATCGCTTAAGTGATTTAAATGCCAGTTATACTAAAGTATTGTTATAAGCTTAAGTCAACATTTTAGTTAACATTTGTTTTTTTCTATCAGTTAATAAATATACATAAATTTTTAAATATACATGTAACTAAATTTACAAATATATATATTTTTTATAAGTTATTTGCAAATACAAGTTATTACAACTATGTATTACCCAATGATATTATAGTTTATCTTTAAAAATTTTAATATTAAAATAGGAATAATTAATAACTATGAGTATTGATATATAGTACTCAAAGGAAATTTGATGTCAGTTTAAAATTAAAACAAATGTACCTTTAATTTCCATATCTAAGCGGCTATGGGCTGTTATTGGCAATCATTGTAGCGATTCTCGTATGCACAGCTGTTAATCGGCATGGTTAATTAAAAAGGAACGGTAGAACGTTTTAATAAATTAATACGTATTTATGGCACATTTTTCCGTTGCAAGGTTGAAGAGAAATTAATCCACACTACTCCGATACGAAACGCGACTGACGAGGCTAATTTACTGCCTACTTAAATGTACAACAATACAAAATCCATAAACTAGAAATGTTATACACTCCGATAGGATAAATTACGTTAATCGTTAAAATTATACCGCTCCCCAGACATTTCAAATTACGATGTACATGCTAACTGCAATTATCTACAGTCGAAATCGCTACGTTCTTACGTACGTCTATTAAATTAAAAAAAAAAAAATACTCTGCAAGGTCGGGTCGTTCGTTCGATTAGGGTTGTTCCATTCACTCAGGACCATTCGTTCAAATCGGTGCGTAAAGAGTCGATCTTTTCATTCAGAGCTACGGGTCAGTTAACTCCGTTTTGAATTTTATACACTGCTACGGATGTTAAAAGAAATATAAACGAAACCATTGGAATATACGGTTGAATAAGAACTTTGCTATATCGACCAGTTTATTGAAAATAAGTGACAATCGTCGCGAGGCTTAAATAGTATTTAATTAAAAAAACAATATTTATAAATGACTTATAAGAAATTAAGTGTACAATTAACCTAATGACGATAACGTTAATTGTTATTTATAATGTGACATTAATAACACAGTCTTACCGGTTGTCGTATTGGAAGGTATTGACAACGACTTCATAAATGGTATAGATGGCATAATCGTGTAATTTAATCACATAAAATTCAACACGATACTAACATTTTTCCTTGAGCGTACCACAAATAGCTGCTTAATTATTATTGTGTTAAAATAAACAAGATAGGACGGTGTCGACGTTAATGCTGGCGATAAGGCTATCAGTGGATAGCTCGTTACGCGGCGGTCGCTATCACAACGCTCAGGCCAGTCGCCGGCCGCTACACAGTACAGTATAGTTAACATTACAAGGTAATTTTATACATATTCATCGACCGATACGAGTTTTTGTAAGTAAACGGCGCGTCATTTATACATAATTCAAAAATATGTAAATTTTTAATTATATATGTGTTTTTGTGCAACCGACCTCAAGTCCACCGTTCAAGTTCATCATTTGATAAAATTATGTGTTTTGCGGGTAGGTAGATGCAATGATATTGATTTTATAACGAAGTAAATTCGATTCACCCCCGTAGTCTAGTTGGTAGTGACCCTGCGTGCGAAGCGAGGGGTCCAAGTTCGATTCCCGGCTGAGGCAGATATTTATATGACAGATAAATATTTGTTCTCGGATCATGGGTGTTAGTGACGTGTTAGTTGTGTTGTTCATGCCGCCCCCGACACAAGGTATCCTACTGCGGGGGTATGAGTGTGTTAGCGTTTATTTTTATTTATTTATATTAGTTATATTTGAATAAATACGGAGTTGCAGTGTAAAATTTAATTATTATTTAAAACAATTTCAACTAATTTAGTAATTTTCGTAGGTAATAAAATTTTCATCAGAAATTATATTAAATTTGTATAAATGATACGAATGAACTATAGACCACGCTCGCTATGAGGGCTTTACTCTTTGTTTAATAATATGCATCGCGAACAAACGCACATACCAACACACAAGCAAGCACACACGTACTACGGAACAGGTTTTAAGGAGTGCATTATAGGTAAAACCACAGGCACTCACTATATGACGCCTTTTCTTTCGGTTCGACCTGACACGCACTTAGCTGGTTTGTTTACTTGAATACTACTAGAAATATGTAACAAGCCCTAATTAACAAAAACAAGGCTTTCGTTCTATCAGAACTCAGAGAGAGAGAGAGAGAGAGTTCTCTTGTTTCTTAGTGTCGTCCTGCAGGTAAACTTTCTTCGTAAAATTCTCTAGATAATTTATTAGAAAACCCAAAAAAGGATTTTTCAGATTCTGGTATTTAAATAGACTCTTATATATATTTTATAGTACTTAGTGAAGCAAAATAAATACGACTAATTTATATAACTAATCGTCAACACAGACGTTATAACTAACGTACAAAATAAAATACAAATTAATAGTAAGTTATTCAGTTGAGAATACCGCACGTGAAAAATTATATGTAAGTATACTACAATAGAAATTATAGGTCAAGTAGAAGAACAATATAAAATAGTAGGTACCTATCTAAACGTCTATAACTCTAACATGTTTATATGACACAGTTCGAAACGGTGTCAGGAGTAAAGGACATTAATTAAACATATCAGAAATGTTGCTCCACATTAAAGCTGACATCTCTCATATGTCTATTCATTATTTATAACAAATAAATTATTATACGATATACTTAAATGACGTTGTTTCATTAATAAAAGTAATATACAAGTAAACAAAATAGATATTATAAAAATATATTTTGTAAACACGATTATCTATGAAATTCATGAGATAATAGTTTAGAATAATTGTATCAAAATCCACCGGTATGTATGACGACTAACCAACACTGGTTGGGCTTGTCAAAATGGCGCTAACACTAACTGTATTCTAAGATGCAGGTGGCACAGCACGACGCAGAACAAATGCAGATGCGTATGGCGGGTGGCGCACACACTGCTCACGTCTGTATTACAAAATGTACTCTGAGCGTCGCCTGTGTCTCATCAAACGTTTCGGCTAAGAGCCTAAGATGCTTATAGTATCTGTCTGACAAATTAACAACTAACAAATTCATTTGAATGCGGATTACTGAGGGCAGGCCCCAACCAGGTTATCGTCTTCAAACGCTCTTAAGCTGCCTAATAAATTCCGAATAGGCTTATAAATTAGTGACTAAGAAGTACGTATTTTTAAAAAACTACTATGTGCACGTTTACACAGCGACTACGCGGTACGTTTTTTTGACGTATGCGGTCGATGTTCAACCGAGCGACGATGAACGACACACGGGCGGATGCCGTGTGATTCGTTTTTGCGCTTCCATACGCTTGCTGTTGTAACTTCGGTCGAGTTCGACCGTATACGGGAAAATAACGCACCACATAGTCATCAAATCGTTATCGTCAATACGTTTGATTAATTTACGCATGACTTTCTGTATATGTATTGTTTCATCGACGAATATCAGTAACAAAAGATAATAATGTGGAAAATGTAAAAAAAAAACAATAATATAAAAGAGGTTAAGTAGGTACAACAACATTGAAGTAAAAGAATCAAGTCTAAAGTCACTTATGTTAAATACAAAAGGGAAAAAAACCATCGTCGTAAAAAATATAGCTTATATATACTAATATAATATAGAGAAATATGTTTGTCTTTACCTGCAGACTTTGAAAGATTTGTTCATCAAATATTAAGTATCAATATTTTTAATACGACTTTAACTTTTTGTAAGAGATATTTCAAGGTTCGACTATTTACGCTGCAAACGTCAGTCGCCGTCACATGTCAAATAAATCTCAAACGTCACACGTCAAATTCACACAGTCATCATCATGAAACTTCTACCATTGTTTTTCAAATCAAAAGATTTTCTAAGGCATTAATAAAATAACTCAAAAGACAAGTCTATTTTTCGGTATATATATAAATCCTAGTTCTAATCGAGAACAAGTTTTTTTGTACATATTTACTTACATCTTATCTATATAGAGCCAAAGTTCGTAGCGATTAAACAATCAACCCAAGATTAATTCCTAAGTAAGATAAGACTACAATTCCTTGTCTTTTGTAATTGAACGCGACAAAAAACAGCTCCAACAATGGCGTGTATTACGCAAATGCGATTTCGAATACACAAAAGCGTGCATTATCCTTATCGGAAAAAGTCCAACTTTTATTGATCGTTCATGACATTATGCATTTCAAATTGCACCTACTCGCACATTCGCGTGTGTTTAATAACAGAGAATGGAAATAAACTTGAGTTCGCAAAAATAATGTTTGTACACAACGAATACGATCCCAATATGACCCAAATACCTAAATTAGCATTCAATGATAATTTACTGACGTTTCATTTATGCACGTACTGCCAACGGAGTTTTACGATAATGATTTGAGTTTATTAAGGGCGCAAAATTTATTGGTTAATATTGTTAATGGGCATGAATATACTGTATGTTTATAAATAATTAAATCCCTTTATCGGCTCCTTACAACACCTTTTATCAGCTTCTCATCTTTTTCTCATCCCTCCGTAATGTGATCATCCTTCCTCCACAGATAACTAACTGTCACAGATACATCATATTAGCCAACATGTTTATCTATGTTCTTACATAAAGTGAGTGTAGGAGACGACAGACTTCTTTGCACATTTACTACAACGAACTTAACCTTTCTATTCTTGAGATAAGGAATATCTCTAAATCTTCTCAAAATCTCAACATTGACTAGACTCTAATAATACTCAAGAATGTTGGCCTCTTAAATACACACTAATGGGCAACTTAAGCACCTGTAATACCATTATCGACAACTCTGGCGGACCCGCGAAATGTCACGCCAGAGGCTTTTATTCGCGTTAATCGTTAGATCAATTATAAAACAAATTAAAACAATATCACTACAATTAGCAACGCAATTTGTGCTTAGCCCAAGAGCCACGATCATCGATGGTCAAAGTCAATTCGCTTTGCGTAGCAAGTGTCATCGAAAGCGAATTTGCTTTGAACGTTTCGACTCGTTAGTGTCCATTCAAAGATACTACAATCATACCACATCTCGAAGACAAAATGTCGACAAGCAATTATTACTGTATATTTGTCTCGGCATAATATATTAATAATCATGATTATTATTAATTAAATAACAAAAACGTTCATTCACTCACTTTCTTGACGCTTCCTTAGAATAATCACAAAAACGTGACTTTGCAATGTCGCCCATATCTGCCACACTATTAAGTTGTAAGGCAAAATGCGGTCAGTATGAATAAAATAA
>DWPA01006346.1:0-11069 GCA_018251375.1 Calpodes ethlius
CGAATATCCATAGGCATTGGTTGTTAATCGGTTGAATTTGGCTTTACGGTACCATAAAGTATCAAAAAACTTATAAATGCTATTGATCTAGATTCTGGACCATTACAATTTAGTAGTACTTTGATATACTGTTTTGATCGCCATGGGAGAAGTGTGACCCACATCTTAAACCAATACACCAGGGTTTCCAAAAAGGGGCCTGAAGCTGACTCTTATCTGATCTGATCTGATCTGATTTATAATCAGCATTGTTATTAAACAATTGATATTATTACCGATATTACCTTTTTGTGAAGGGAGCCTGATTAGCTACTATCCTATTGCTTAAGTCAGCCTCTAAACGACTATCGTGATTAAGAATCGGTGATGGGATTGGCATCATCATTTGTATACTGTTCAACCGAACCTTCTCATCACTCATGATATCCCATCCTTGTATTTATATAACTATATCATTAAAATTTTTGTTTAGTTGTGAAAATTACACAAAAATATTTTTAGCAGATAGATAAAGATTTTTTTATGAGATTTAATAAAGTAAATGGTAAATTATTTTTGGCTTCCAATACTATAACTTTTCATTTCTGCTACAGATAATAAACTTAGTCACAATAAAATTATCTGTAAATATCAGTAAATGCTATCTGCTGTATTAATAAGAAAAAATACTCTTCAATAGATTTTTTGCCGCTTCTTCTTCCAAGTTGACCGAAGCTAAGAATTTGTTGAAGATATCTTGTAGTTAGATTTTAAAATCAATTAAAAACAACTGTGAATAAAATTGGCGTATCAATGTATTCCATTTAGCGTGTAGGTTGGCATTGTGATATGCAGGTTTACACAACTAATTTATTCTGGATTAGATTATCTTCGAAACGTAGTTGGCTAAAAGACCGTTGTCCGCTCTCCGCTTGCTCTCGTTTTCGCTTGGTACTCGGTTGGTTAGAAATAAACTCGCGCGCGTTTTTTATAATTTACGAGTATTCCAAGTCTCAAACTTTTATTGGCCGTTCCGTTAGTCGCGGCTACTTCTAAATAGAGTCATCGTAAACAATCGAAGATACGGCCTATTGTGTCGTCCGAATCATGGAAGCAATCACGATATTTTGACGCTAGTGGTCATTCAACGAACTACCGATCCCGCTAGCAATTGTTTATCTTGGAGAATCAATTAGGGTCAATATAAAGAGTATGACTATCGTTTGAAATAATCAAATGCAATCTTAATGTTTCTGAGGCTTACGAATCCTGAGGAAATACCTTGATTAGTAACTGACGTGAGTAATACATTATTAATATCCTGTGAAAATACCCAGGTCGGCTATACTCATACTTATCAGTAGCATCCTTGAAGCGTCATTGAGGCATCCTTGCAACATAAGAAAGAAAAAATGCAACGAACTAAGGTTTCTGTGCACCGGATGTAAATGATAGCCATGAGTTATTGGCTCGCATGATTATTTCTTCGTTTATCATCTTTTTTTAAAGGACAGCTGCTGTTGACTCTAGCTGTTTTAACATCATTCCACCAGCTTTACACTCAACCATCTATTCATCCATCAGATTTTGGAAATCCACTGCTAGCCATAGCTGGGCATAAATAAATAAAAAAAGCTTCTCTAACTTTCGTTAATTCGACTGGTCCAGTCTCACGCTTTTTTTTTCAAATATAGTAAAAAGTAAAATTTAAATTCCTTTTAGAAGTATTGAACATATTATAATTCGAAGTTCGATCACTCAATATAATTAACCTCGAATTAACAATTTTTGATTTTAAGAAGAGTTCATTCGAAGGACGTAAATATTATTTTTATCAGAACTTAATCAATAAATTTAAATCCAATACTTCCTAAGCCAATATTTTAACAATACTTACTTACTTGTTCTGTTTCTCAATCCAATTATCAGTTTCGTGTTAAAGTGTAGGTTGGTATTTATAAAATAAATGCGTTTTTAAGAAAAACATAACCTTTTGCTAATATGCCAAACGATTTCGAATGTTTTCACTAAGTGGTTCCTAAAATTATTTACTGAAGCATAACATTATATTTGTTTACTTAGGTCTGGAGTAAGGCGATATTTCGGGGCCTGTAAGTGCTTATCTCCTCTTATAATAAAGCAGAATTTGTAGGTGTCTAAATAAAATATTGTCTGGATTTTAATGTATTGTTATCGGTATGGACTTTTTGGATAAATTTTATTTATTATCCCCTGGCTAACAATATTTCACGATAACCAAACCAGCATAAGATGAAAGTTGGCACGTTTTAAAACGTTTTTATATTTAGCTGTATTTAAGTTGAATAATTAAAAAAATAATTTTCGAAACGTAGAAAAGTCCTGGAATTGCGTCCACGGATAAGACGAGCATAGGTCCATCCAGTACTTCAATTGATGACCTAAAAGTGCCCAGAAGCATATTTATTATTCCGTAGGCTCGAAAATTTGTATAAAAAAATATTTTCTGATAAATAAAACATAACTTCAATGTCTACATTTAGTTTACATACTTACTTAGATACGAGTAACTATCAACAACGTGTATTTACTGATACCAATAATATTTGTTGTGTACTAATAATAAACAAGTGATATTCGTAAAATTGCAGTTTCTTATCTACGAAATAAACTGTTAATCGTCATAATATCTAGACACGTGGACTTTATCTCAATTTATTATTCTGTTTATAACTTAAGTGATAAACAAAATAATAAATTATGTGATTTGACTTATATTGCTAACATTTACTGCACATTAGACATTGAGATCTTGAAACAACGATGAATAAGATAGGTATTTATTTGATAACATCGTGAGAAATCTTGAGAGTTCATAATGTTCTCAAACGGTATATGGAATTAGCCAATCTAGAATTGGCAAGTGTGGACTATGGACCGAATCCTTCATATTGCGAAAGGAGACCCGAGCTCAGCTGTGGAGCATTTGTGTACTGTAATGATGATGAATTTCTTAAACTTTTAAATCTTTATTTTAGATCTATTGCTGCGAATTGGCACTGCTAGACTCAAGTTTCTCTGATATTTTTGAGAATATATAGAATATCGGTAATAGTATTCAGTATTATGCTGTTTTAGCACCTGCTGTCAGACTTTCCACATCCACCCAGGGTAAATTGGTAGGCAATGCCATTAGGCATTAAGTATGGCCTTTGTCCATCTTATTTTTGTAAGAGGTGACATAAACATAAATAAAAGTTACCGACCCTTTCTCGGCATGTGGATTTTTTCCTCACCTACATTAACATATTGAAGGATTAAAATGGACACTAAGTCCAGGCGAAATACGTACAAATATTCAGTCACTATTTGATTACTCATCGTTTGAACTAATGTCTGTGACGAGTGTAGTAAAGATTCGCCGTCACTACGCTATCGTTCTTATTCACTTCAATCACTTAGACTTACTCTGGGTAGCTAACGGATTGAATTCACATACACCTAACGAACATGTACTTGGATGTCAATGCTGGAATGAAAATAGGCGAATACAACACTGTAAATCACTGCAAAGTCATACATCTACGTACGATCTTGCTGAGCTTGCACCAAACATGTTACATATAAGTCCGATACGACGCAAGTTCTTTACAAACAAGCTACTGACAGAGAACATTGTTGTTTATCGAACTGATAGCCCAGTGAGCCACAAAATAAATAACTATTAAGCTTTTGATGTGTCAACAAATTGTTACATAGTTGTTTATCATTCTGTTGCTATACTACTATCTCAGACTGTTCTTGTATTTATTATGACTCAGGAATTGGACTTCGATATCGGGTGAAATTTCTCTTGGATAAATAAACAATTTAAATGTTAGTAGCTCTTGTGTGATGAAGATTTGTATGCAATGCGAATCATTGAAAGACTTCAAGGTTCAGGTTATTTTGATCGAATAAAAAAATACAGACTAAAAATAAACTTCTTGTACAGAGTATTTTTAATGTAGGTTAAGAATACGTGATTTTGGTGCCTACGATAGATAAAAAATTTAAATGTCTCCGGTACTTACTTACAAATGTTGTTCTGCCATTAATATTTACTTCGACCTGGACTCACTAACTGGGTCCTCAAAACTATTATTTGATTTTAAAAATAATATTTACCGAACGTATAAATGAGGGTTTCAATAGGTTAAAATAATTCGCAAAACAGAATTCGGGGTCAAGATAAGGTGGTCGAACGTTTGATTTATTTCGTGTTTATGATTTCATACAAAAAATAAAGATAGAGAAATATATTTGTGTGTGCATTTGTTTACAGATGGTTGAACATGTTGTACATGAGAAATTCTCTATTTGTTTTTGTACAATGCAACATAGTTACACACCTATTAAGAAACTTGTTGTCGGTAAAATCTTTGCAGCGGCCCTAATATTGTGAATAACAGTAGCGTACGATCTCGTGGTGATGTGACAGAGAACCTCCTTTCGAAGCGCCATTGTTTGTTCCTGTTTCTGTTTCAAAGCCTTTATTTCTGGATCTGAAACAAAGCACTAAATAAAATGTGTTCTGGAAACACTTCAAATAAGTTAGCAGACAATAAAGTAGGTTAACTACTTGATTTAATTATAATTGTACTTAATCTATTCCCTATATATGGTATCAGTTTAAATTGTCAATGTTCTTGAATCAAGTCTTTGCAAGTTTTTTCGTTGGCGATTTATTGATTCTTATACTTAATGAAAATTAAATTCATATTGTATTTAAATATTCTACTATATTCATGTTGTAATTTACGACCTTCTTGTATTCATAATAACTAACTAGATATCACACGCTGGCTTATAACACACATGCTAATGCGGCAACAGCGCTAGGGCCATATTTAAAACAGGGTTTTCAAGGGTTGCAGAAAGTTATTACTAAGAGGTTTATAGATCCATTTAGAATCCACAACACCCTTTCTCGTAAATAACCTACTGATAAATGGACGAGGTTATGGTGAACGGGCCGTATTGTTGTAGGACATTAAACCCTGTGCTATTTACTTTAATCGTAACGGTATTCAAGGTGACAAGGTTATGTACGTAGTGCGTTTGCACATCAGAGGATTAGTAATATGGCCCAAAATTTTACTTGTCCTATATTTTTTTAATAGAGAGTCGCTATTGGTCTTAGAGGTCGTTATCGCTTCACACGGGCATGGCGGCGAATCCAGACAAACTTAGATGAGAAGACAATTATATGAAAAAGAAGGACTAGCTCGCTTCGAGAAGTAGTGGGTTCCCTTGAAGAAGTAGCCCTAGAAAAAGCTGTGGTTCAAACCTCGGCTAAGAACGTCGCTTGGTGGAGGATATCGGGACGAGACAGCCAGTTACGTGGAAATACCTTGTAGCGGTTGTGGTCAATAACTTGCGAAGGTATAATATATTCAATGGGAGTATTTTTTAATTAAATGCGATAATACTGTACCTCCATTTAAAGCATTCTCTAATTCACTTCCAATTGTAAGCTTTGGTTCGCCCAATACTTGACACGTAATTTTTTCTGGTCCAACTTCATAATGCGTGACGCCTTTATCGTCTTTTTTAAAGCTGTAGCTGTATGTAGCAGTATCAGCCACACCTGAAAGTAGTTTATATTAACAATGAATAAACAATGCCGTCAACATATCGTTATTGCAAGAAACTTTTTACCTATTTTTAACAATAAAATTGCACGAACGCGCGAGCATGCCTCTCTTTTTTTCTCCTTGTGTAATTTATATATTGTCTATTTTATTTCTTATGAAAAAAATGTTTCAATTGAAAAGGGATTTTTTCATTTTATTTTGTATAGTCGAATAAAAATATTTTAAAATAAACGAACATTACGACTAAAAATATTTTTTTCTAAAATAAATCATGAACCAAAAATAAATTTATTGTTTAAAAAACATTCTTATGCACCAAACAAAATATGTAAATGTGTAATTCACTACTGAGGAATTCCCTCGATTGGAGCTATTCTTAAGTGAAGTCTCAGGTTATACTTGTCATTGTCATCGGCTTTAACGCAGTGTGAAAAAGTTTTAGTTTCAAAAACTGTGACAAACATTGGAAAGTAAATAAAATCTTTGACACTAAATGAAATATAGATCCTTTACTACAATATATGTAAGATGTATATATATATGACGACATAATATATATACTATTTACATAATCAAATATTTTATGACACCGCGTTACATCTCTTTAGTATTTTGTGGTTTACCATAGTAGAGTTATCTTACATTGATGATATTATTTTACAAACACTGTTGGGGATAAATATAATAATTGATGTAAATTGTATATATTTCTCAATTAAGGGAGGATGGGAAAGTATTAAATATTTTTTAATATTAGCCTAGTAACTAGTTCTAGTTTCAGTTGAAAAACTCTACGCCTATCGTTTGAAATACGCACCCGCATTCGAAAAGTTTTTATTTTATTTTTATCAAACATTTAACTGATATGATATTTACCCCATTTCATTCCATCGGGAAAGGTTTTCATAAAATTTAAAAAGAAATATTTATGTACCACACATACAAAAAGTAATAAAAACATAATTTATACGGTGTGTTCCCTCCTGAGTATACCTAATGTGGGAGTTTTCAAAAAGTAAATCAAATAATATTGGCCTATACATATAAACGAAGTATTATATGTTAATAGTTCTGTTTAGTGGATAGACAGACGCATAAATTTTATGTACAGATGTAGCTATTTTCCAATTTAATTATATTCTATGTTTTTTTAATGTAAAGAAACGACAAACGAGTAGATGCACCATCTGATGGTAAGTGATCATCTTAGCCTTTTGACTTCTGTAAGACCAAATCTCTGATGCGTTGCTGGTCAAGAAAAAAATTCCACTTCGCATCACCTGATAATCATTTTGCCTATGTTTACACAAAACCCTTATTTCTCTTCCCCTTCCCTACAGACCAGTATAATTCCGATAACAATTAAAATAAGATCCGTATCCTACTAACAATAGCTTACTGGTTACGTCGGATTAGTTGGCATCTTGTTTGGAATCTGTACTGGAAACGGAAACATATCTCGGGGTTTTAGTAAGAGTTCTCAAAGGGTAATGATCTCAAAGCCATAACAAACCCCATTTAACTCCTCAACCTGAATTAAAACCGGATCAGTAAGACCGCATAAAGTAGTATTAGTGGTTAGTATCTCAGATAAGCTTTGACCCAGCAATCTTAATATAAATAAACAAAGGTATATGATACTTTTGTAACAATGCATCAACTATACTTTCACGAGTTCCGACTTAAGTGATGTATCGAGATAAGAACAATTTGGCAACGTCCGCTTCCTATCAAAACAATTTGTAAGACGTCATATCTCGGAATGTTAAATGAGGGGGAAATGTAACCATGGATCACACTATCTTTCAGAATTGTTTCCCGTATCACATTGTTATTGTTAGCCATTTTTTAAGATTGACCAATCTGAGGTTACTGTTTAGGATTCCGTTGTAAAACGCAACAAAATTGAACACATATTTAATTCTTAAGCGAGAAATACAAATTTGAAGCTAATTTTTGAACGTTTTTTTAAAACGATACAATATTTCATCGTATTTCTTATGAAAGCCTTAATATTTCTTGGGATTTCGATTTTATATTCGTTACCGAAAATCAGTACTGTAATTTTTTTTTTGTTTGAAATAATTAACACACTTCAAGATTGGTTAAATTTTTGACAAAATACAGTTCTGATGACGGTGTCATTGACGGTGACGGTGACGGAATTGAGGACATTCGTTTCAATATTTATTACTTAGACTTATTGAACTACACCATAAATGAACTACAACAAAATATTATAGCTTTACATAAACCGATTTTTGGCGGGCCTTTTTGAAAGTTTTTTTTTTAAATTCTGTATTTTTTTCATTAAAACTTAGATTCTCTTCGTGCCTGGTTTGTCTATTATAGAGTTCTCGTTATTCTGTCTTAAGGTATGACTGTGGTATAACTTCTATAACAATGTAAGTTATAAAATAGAAGTTCAGCCGCGACAAGATTCTCTGTTCGATGGTAAAATCAGAGACTGATTTTGGCGCTGCACTAGACAGTTCAATCGGCCGTGAATTGTGGTCTGCCGCACGTCCAAGGTATTTCAATTCGCTCTGTTGGTGTGAAATTAGATTGGTTTTCAATATCAATGCTTAGATTAATATGTGTATTGATAATAGTTATTATTAGGCGACGTTTTGCGGTTAAGCTTTGTTATTAATTACTATACAGAAGGACGATATGTTTAAATGTACTAAATGTATAGAACGTTTCGAGAACAATGTAATGAGTGTATGTTAATTGAAAGACATTGAATATGGCGCAGTTGGATATTAGAAATTGAAAAGCTGATCACTCATAGTTTCTTATTGATGTTTAACTTTACAAGAAGTAGAGATCTATAAATATTCTTTGTATAAATGTTTGAAAAACGAATAGACGAGATAAAATGGTGAATGCATTCCGCTGTCCGCTTGCCTCCGGGATGCTAGATACATAACTAACGCATTGATATACAGCAATCGAATAGTATATCAAGGGTTAACTGCTAAGAAACATGCGAGAAACCATTGTATACTTTCTCTTACTGCTATCCCAAAAACTGTAAAAGAATTCTACACCTCATATATCGCATTGTTTCCGTAGCAATTTCCAATTAGAGGGGCCTAGTGCTATTACATCTTTTAACGTTTAGTGGTCTTAGATGAAGTTCGATGCTTCAAACTTGTACAATCGAATAGAATGAGTATTTTTCTTTGCGCATTGTCCATGTTACTCACTATACAAAGAATCCTGTAAAGTTTGTATCATTATCTATTAATTATTACGACGAAACTGAAACCTCATGACGAAGAATCCTAAGTCACTTTTTCCGTTCCTTTGCATTGTTATCATTTCGATCTAAGAGTTCTTTTGTTATTAATAACACGCTTCATGAGTGAGTTTAAATAACGCTTACGTGTAATTTACTACTGGATATAATAAACTATAATACAATAAAATTGTACATTTATTATAATGCTTACTAAAGTTAGTAAATAGTCATCAAAATATCTTTTAATCTTAAGACTTTTGAAGGTCCCTTACGAATCACTTTTTTGGTAAGAATATTTAGGGCCTGCACGTATATTTTTGTGGCCATTATTTATGAGCCTTTACTTAACTCAAGTTTAAACAGGTGTTCACCCGATGGGCTCTCTAACTACCAAATGATATTTACTCCTAAATAGGCACAAAATTCCACTAATTGGTCTTGCTTACGGGATCAAAACACACACCGTGAGCTCATCGTTTGTTGGGAGATCGACGCTCAAACGATTAGGCTATTGAACGACACATCCCAAATTGAATCATGATAGCCTAACGTGCAAGTGTACATCCAAAACACTGTATCGTTTACTTTTTGCACGGTTCAAAGTGAATTAATTTGATCCAACTGTGTAACGTTTAGGAAACAACTAACAGTTTTACATTGTTTTAGCGTTACGATATTTTTCTTATCTGTATAGAGCATTGACTTACAAGTAGATTATTTATGTAATTGTCGTAACGTAGACAAATGTTAATAATTGATGAGTAATTGTTGCTTAATCATTAGGAAAAAATACGTTAAGTTTATCAGCCATTTTGTAGTATGTTTCATCAATATAATGAATAGTTTATGTATATGGATGGATATATTTAGTAAAATAATAAATTAATGCGTTATTAATAAACAAAAGGGTTACTATCGAGTTATTTGTCGCTAACCAAGTCTCTGTAGATGTAATAAAATTATTTATGAATTTACTTACTTCCACTAAGCGTAAAAGTTCCATCGAATGATTTGGCATTCTTGGTGAATTCTGCGGTTACATCTCCAACTACGTTAACATTTGCATTTGTAGTTAATACTACTTCTTGTTTTGCTGTATCCATCCTGTGGAATATTAAGTATTTTATTATTTACCTAAGCTTGTAGATCAAAACGGGGATAACGGAATTCACAAAATGTTTTATTAATAATAATATCAGTCTACTTTTCATCAATCTGTAATCACATTATATCTACATTGAAGATAAATAATAATGATTTTCTTGCAATATGGAATGGTTCTTCATAGTTATCTTGCTAAACATATATAAGATTTATATTCTCAATAGGATAAAATTCAAAATATAAAATTTGCTTACTTGAAATCTGAAAACTGTTGATCTTTTAGGCCAGTAACAACTAAATTCTTGAAGTGAAATATAACCCCGGAATCTCCTGGTGCCTCGTAGTCAATAGAGCTGATAACTAATGGGTCTATAGCTTTTATATCATATTCCGGTATTCCCTGACACGTGTTGGATAAGAATTGACTTGTAGTTTTCGACAGGCATTCCACGTCATCGGTCCTGCATGGCGTTAGCAGTGAATCTGGAAAATAATAATTTTACTTTTAACACATCTGTTCCAACTTGTCTTGGCGGCTTAATTTGCTTGGCAAAGGAATGGTTCTGGTAATATTTGATAGAAGTACAAAAACATTAAAAAATATTAGCTTAAATAGTGATATGTTTTAACAATTAGTTTATTAAATACATCATAGCAATTTCTTCAAATTATAGCTACTTTTAATAGCTTTTTACATAGTATTTATTATTTTATAGGATATGTTTTTATCATTACCGATATTTACAATATAATATCGAACTTTTAAGCTTAATTAGAACTACCTACTCTTATCCTAATGAGCTTTAATTGTGTATATTCTTTTGATTGCGATAACAAAGCATTTTTTTAACATAAGGTGATGCTACGCTCAAGTGGTTCCAGATGAGAGAAATCCTTAATAATTAATAACAAGACTGTAATGTTTTTTTTATATCATTTACATATATTTAGTCATGATAGCTTGTTCTAAACCCCATCATAATAGCTATAACTTTCAAGTTTGGCTTAAGACTAAGACGAAGACTAAGAACCCTACTTAATCTAAAACAATAAAATAGTTGATACAATGTTGTATGGTATGTCAATTAAAACAATTTATAATACTGACTAAACGAGTAGTACGT
>DWPA01006347.1:0-11067 GCA_018251375.1 Calpodes ethlius
GATGCATTTATATGTTTATTTAATTAAAGTTTTAAATCTTAACGCGTATTCACAATTGTTTTTGCTTTATACTGTTATAATACATTGTTGTTATTGAAGCTTAACGTATTTAAGATACTTTTATAGTCGATTCTGGGCAAATAATTGAATGGGTAAACTCTAATGTCAAAATTTCTTTTCCAGGCAACGGTGAAGAAATTTCTGGTACATAATTATAATCCATTTCTCATTTCAAATCTCTTGCCCTCATTCTTTTTTCCTTTTTATTGTTTTAATGTGTTATAAGTATTATTACAATATATTATAATTTGTATAAGAAACATCACCTGGTTACATTCTCAGACTCCAGTACTATTGCTGTTATATTAGAGTTATATTTATTTTGTTCTTTAGGATCAATACTTAATTTCTTGATATAATTAGGCTGAGAATACGCATCATACGAATGACGCAAATTGTTTAATTGAAGCATCCCATCGATAAAAGTTATCCAGTTGCTACGCCACTGTATCTGGGCTTCAGTAAACGAGATATTTGTACTTAAAATACTTTTGAAATGATCCCTGAAAATATAAAATGTTTAGAAAATTTTTCAAATAAAATAAATGAGTACAAATTACAAGTTCACTTACGCGTAGGAGAAACCTCTGAAATGAAAATGGTCGTATATTTCATTTGAAGTAATAATAGTACATTGACTTTCGATCTCTTCCTGTGATATTTCACTGCAGTCTTTTTCAGCAATAATAAAACCAGAAACAATTTTTGATTTCATATCATCCATTACCTACAAATTAATCGTATCGAATATTAATTTCTTTACATTCAATAGTTTTTCAAAAACTTGTGACGAAAAGACAAAGTATGTTAACTTTGATGGGTTCTTGTTTAATTCAGTGAGATACATTACATTAGTTACATTTTCGTTAGGATACATGCATTGGCCAATTTAAGAAAATAATTTTAAAGGAGAGTTTTATGATCATTACTTCATAACAACAAATAGTAATTCTAAGTAATGACATATACAGATTTCTTAATATTAAAAACGGTATAAGTGCAATAAGCGCCCGAAAAGATATTTAAATTAACTATGTCAAAAATCCAATCCAATGACGGCAGTGTGAATCATGATTCAATTTAATCGTTACTAAATAACAAATCAGTTACTAATAATGTTAACGTGCCAGTTGGAACAGAGCTACGTCATCGGTAAAACAATTTAAATGTTAAACTGAAGTTTATGAACTTGTTCGCAACTCAGATACCTCAAATTGCCCACTGGTACGTTGTATCGCGGTGCTCAGGCGCAGTTGTCGACGATCGTGCAGTATTGGTTGCACGTTCAACTTAACATCCCGAAACTGAACCGCCATTGTCCGTTTCTCTACGCCCAAAGACATTGCCAGCGTATCCCACACGGCCACCAATATAGCAGAAAACGGACACAATATTTTACCTAAAAGTTTTATAGCATTCTATTAAAGGATTAATAATAATAGGAATGTTATGGAAGTTTTATATTAACATAGGAATTTAATCAATAAATAAAAATATATTAATTTATTGCTAAACATTTATTTTACAGAACATACCCTTAATTAACCCACAATATAATTTTGAGTACCCTAAGTTGGTACTACATCGTTTAAAGTACTATATTGATGTGACCACTCCAAAAACTACTTTTAATATCCATAAATTATCTATTTTTGTCGAGACACAATATCTAGACATATGACAAAGTATTGAAGTATTGGTACTTAGTACAAGTAATTAAAAAACAAAGAAACGTTATGTACACGACTGTTCACACGTCCCTCGTCCCTCAATATATAACGCATGGTTTACTAAATAAATACTTTAAACATTTCAGCATATCAATACGAGATATGATCAAACTTCAATTTAAATATAATAACTCACCTCCTATCACATGTCCTTTTAAATATGATTGCTCTTGATCATGAAAAGATATAACACCGGTAGCAGCTGATGTGCAATTGTTCGATACATTGAAGTTCAATGGTATTGGCCTGTCCCAAGAAAATAATAATAGTATAGTATTAACTAAATTGAAAGTATTAAAACATTCGTAAACGTCAATGCAAAATTAAATTTTCTCTATTATTTCTACTTTTTCGTCGCTTATATTATATGTATTTATGATTTATTTCACAACACCATTACTTTTATAAATTTATTTTGTGAGTACGTCAACAACACAAGAAAAACATTATTCAGATATTTTTTTTTAAACAAATCTTACCATTTTTCGTGATGAGCCCACTCAATTAAATGAGACATCATTGGAGTTCCAGTAGAAACAGGAAATTCAATTTTGGGGTACAACCTCTCAATTTTTGGATTTAATCCTTGCATATATAAGCTGTGAAACAAAAAAAATAACATAAAATAATGCGGATTACGGTTGAAATCTAATTTCGGTGCATGTTTTTCGAATTCTTTAGCACTATACACAGAACTCTGTAAAATGAAAAATAAATCCAATGTTAAGAAGTTTTTTATGATGATGGTGATTATTGATACTAACTTTCCGATAGCTTCCAAAAGGAAAATCGCGTTGTCTGTGCAACCGCGTCGAGTGAGCGGTATGTTAGTACAGGAGTCTCCGAGTGAACGCTTGAGTATACTCTGGAGCAGACCATGGGGCGCGATTTCCACCACAATGGCATTCCAGGGGATAAGTCTAGAGGTTTCTTCAAACAGCACTGGATTCTAAATGAAAATAATATTGTAGAGATTAACAAGTTAGGTAAATTGTACTTTAATTCCTTAAGATTATTAATTAATAGATTGATTTGAATGAATGCTATTTAAATAATCGATACAACAAATATTGAATTCAAATTCATTTACATATTGTCGAATTGATAATTTTTAATTGACATCTTCAAAACAAAACATAAAATTACTTACCAATAGATTGTTAGTGTGATATTCCGCTGAGGAATACTTCGCCCTGGGTTCATCCCATTTATCCATGGGTACGGATGTAGATACCCAGCGGTCGCTTCGAGCTTTTGGTGTTTCGATTACTTCACTCAAATATTTCAACAGACCGGGTCCTGAAAAATGTTCAACAAATCCACATAAACTAATCAATACCTTCGTGAACGCATCAGAAGATTTTGGTAATTGTCAGTGTCAACGACATCTTATAGCCTGCCTGTTTATAATCATTCATCGATTAAAAAATGTTCGTTAAAGTATGTTGATATTTAAATTTTATCCTAACTATAAGCGCTACCAATATTTTTTGGCCTGACCTAATATATTTACCTGCATCAGCGATGTACCGAGAATGATAAGCAATATTGGAACAAGGCACTTCCTTGGCGAAAATACCACTGTTGACTAAAGTACCCACGAATTCTCGCATAATGTCCACAGGTCCGGATAACGTGCAGGAATCTGAACTATTGTGACAAGCGATTTCGATTTCTGGTGGACACATTGCAGCAACCTAAAACACAGAAGATTATTGTGAAATGCACCATAACTAACAGTTCCCAGTTCACAAATAACATTTTCCACTCACACACATGGAGTGCATTATGATTAATAGTCCTTACAATTCTCTTAGCTCAAGTTTAATGTTTGATGAAGAAATTAATGATAAACAGAAGCAAAAGCTTTATCTAAATATGTTATCGCCAGTATCTAAGTCTTTAGATAAGTTTATCCCTTATCTAAATGCTAAAAATGGGAATTTCGTAAAGTGAGTATAAAAAGAAGCAAAACGTTGGTAGGTGGCAACCCGCGGTGAGTGGATAGGTTAAAAAAAACTGGCCATTAAACACACCTTCTCATGCCCAATGCCGATTGCAGCCATTGAACCCCGAATAAAAGGCGTCTGAATTGAGACGAGACCACGACTGTATGCCGATAAGATCATCTCCTCAGCCGTTAAACACCCATCAGCATATGCGCAGCCTAATTCTCCTACACTGTGTCCTGTAAATATAATAGAATATATTGATCACAATTCATTCGTACTTTTCCCCTAACATAAGGTTGACAAATCGAAGTCTCCTTTCATAAAGTGAGGAGTCTTCTTAAATAAAAGACTCAGATAGACAAATAACGCACAACCAAAATCAATAAACCTAGACGCATGAACTTCTTTCATTTTATTATAATTATGTATAGCTAATGAACTAGTAGATGAGGAACCTGACGGCAAATAATCACCGTCGCTTATAAGTATCAGTAACACAAAAGGCAACACCAGTATTGCCTGTCCAGGGAGAAGATAAAAAAAATCTGATAGGCGGTTTCTTTTGTCTCTCATGACACAGTGGTCCGTGAGCTTAGGTAAAGTATGTGAAGGAGTAGTAAGTAAAGGATCTCTGATATCATGTGCGAGAGCAGAAAGAAAGGATTCCCTATAAAGACAAAATGAAGGGGAAAAGTTTGTATGAGCATACAAATAAATTTCTTCCTTTTTATTTAATACTCGGAATTTATTCTTCTTAACTGAATGTTGTCTAACATACATACATTTTTATAGTTGTATAAAAGATGTCGCAGCCAATTAGTAAACTATAAACCATTTCCTGAAGTTAAAGAATTCTATGCTCTTACCAATTATTTTATCAGGTACAATTCCAAGTTCCCGAAGCACATCAGTAAGTCCTATTTGGATAGCAGCAATCCCCACGAATGAATGTAATATATTATCAAAGAGGGTTTTATCGGGGGAAGTGATGATGTGGACTATGTCAAGGCCTTTTGGTTGTAGTGCTTGTTGACATCTGTGGAAAACGACATAAGTAAATAATAAAGAGAAGGAAAAGCAAATGTTATGGCAAACATTTTCAGAAGAAAGAATTAAACAAAAAAATACGGATTTTTTATTATTAATCAGTCCTGATATGTACTAATAACAAAAATAAAACACTTAAATCTGCCATTTCCCACCGAAGGACTCTGGCATTCCATTGCCATCAACAAAGTATATCATAAACAAAAGAGGTTGACTTTTTTTGGCGGTTGGATGTAAAAAGCCAAGATATAAGCTAATCCATCGACTGGTGAGGGGGGAATATAAGAGCTTGGGGTGAGTATTCTATTCCAATCCGAACCATTATGGCTAAAGGACAACCTCCAGGATAGATTCTACCCTTAACTGAATAAAGCTAAATTTCAAATATATTTATGGCTGGAAATTATAACGAAAGTAAGTCTATATGATTAATCAGTAGAGATTTACCTTTCAATAGCAGCGGCAAATACAGGAATACGCATGAGGTGAGTACCCATCCCATTGTACTGAGAGCCCATACCGCTATAAACAAACCAGAGGGGACGCGTGGCATAGTCGAAATAATCTGCTTTTTCACGTAATGCGACAGTTTTATTCCCTTCATTTGTGTCTAAAATCACATCAAAAATATATTTAAAAGACGAAACATACTTCGTCTGTTACTGGTCTAATTCCTGTGAACACAATTGTCTACTGTGACTAATGTTCAACTAAAATTAGTATGACTACTCTGGAATAACGTGTTTTAAGTTGTTAATTTTCAGACATAAGAATTTTACTTCCACCACCTTAAGATCCTTCAAGTAATACCGTATAATTGATCTAGGTTACCTAGTATAACAAATCCTCTTCCTAAATTGCCAGATGTTCTGATACCGTTAACATTGTTCAGCAAAGCAATTTCTTCGGGATCAACTGGGCGTGATTTCAAATCATTTATAATTTTAACTACCCCAGTATCTTGTCTCGCGGAGACCAAAACTAGACGCGGTATTGCCGATTTGTAACGAGTAGGATCCTGAAAATATCAAATTATTATAATCATATCACACATGGTTATGATGCAATTCAATTAAATGGAATTAAATAATCAGCAGGTCAAATTTTTATTCACATAAATGTTTCAGTTAGATTTGACTATTTATCAAACACTTGAATTAAATCCAAAGCAGATTAATAAAAACATGGTAAATAAAATTATTACTTACGCCGACCCCCGAATTTTTATAATTATTGTTTCTTACTTTTGATTTAATATTTTTGGAGCCAGTTCCAATTTCTGTTAAATGTTTATATTTTTCCATTTTTAGGTAAATTTACTAACATAAAAGTGTAAAATTACAGGCTACCAACTTATTTTATCTTCAAGATACAGTATCAGAGCCGGGAATGCTCAATGATGCACTATGTAATAATAATAACCGTAGTCGATCAATAGTAATAGCTGAATAAAAATATTAGCCGGCTTATAATAATAACCTTGTCCGTCAGTTTAGCAAGGTAAATTACAAAAAAGAAACGTCTTTTAAAAGGTCTGTGTATTTTTGACGTCTTTTATATGTATGTTCAAACCACACTATATTCCTAATAGGTAGTGGATGTGCGTCATAATTATGTTATCAAAATAATATTTAGTCTTTTCAGTCATTATCATTTTACCTTAGGTTTGTAATATCCCTTTAGTAATATATGAAAGTTGCAGCCAGTGACTGACATCCCATTCACGGCACTGTAACCATTGCCGAAGGGTACATGGTCGGTGACGAGGTTCATACGACCATCGCGTAATGCCATGACATCGCTCCGAGGATTCTCACAATGCAGATTACCTGCCAGGATTCCAGTCTCGTATCCCAGAAGGACCTAATGGGTACAAAATATAAAATTCATCGTCCTCATCATCATCGCAAGCTGTAATTGTGACCCCGTTGGGATCAAGTCTTCTTCTCACGACGTGATGGATAGATACAGGTTATAGTTCACCACGATAACCAATCGCAATTAGTCAAATATCATGTCCTTTTGAAAGCCAAAGAACTAAAGAGCCAAGGTTTTCTCACTTTTTTCCTTTAATAAAACAGATTATAAACACGACGATAGAGGCTTGTCTGCGAAAAATCTAGTTTGAATAAAGGTTGGCGAACGTAAAAGGTGATTTATTTATACAAGTCAAGATATGGGACAAAAACATCCATGCCAACGATTACATAGGATTGAAGAAGACTCTACAATATCCCTGCTCGAAACGTGTCCATTGCAAGAAAAAGAGTGCGCATGTTCAAGCCGTTACTAATAATAGACTAACAAACACGATGTATTATTTAGGAGCAGTTAGCTCTAGGATGAAAATTAAACATTATAAATATAAATGACATAAACGAATGTTAGTAGAGGATGTATTTACCTTAGTAATAGCAGCAATACCAGATGCTGCTTCTACATTGCCGATATTAGACATAACACTCCCAACCAACAAAGGATTATTTCGGTCCCCGCAAAATACTTCTTCATACGCTTCTAATTCCGCTTTGTCAGCCTCTGGTGAAGCTAGGGTGTAATTAATATTAATTGAAATGATTATATAATTAGTTATTAATACCAAAACAACTACTTAATCAATTTGATATATTTGACTATCCATGACATAAATAAATATTTCAATAATTTTAACTGTATCGAAGTTGCGGAAAGAGTTTTATTCAACTAACAAGCGTAATAATGTCAAACACTTGAAAACTGATTCTGATAAACTGAGGTACGCAAAATTAAAGCAACGTTTTAATCCTTAAGATTCTATATTATAGTTATAATACATTTCCATAATATACGAAAAAAATATTGTACTTCAAATACAATATATTAAAATTAAATTACGTTTACGGGTTGAACACGGTGCCTTTAAGCAAAGAAAATATTTAACTATCAATCAAATTACAAGTAAACTAAAATACTAAGTGGCTACCAGTAATGATATAGATAGGCTACTGACATAGCAATCATGACACTTTTTCACTTTGACCTCCATCTAGTGTGATCCTAAATTGATTATAACTTTTACCTGAACCACATCCTTCTACGTACTGAACAGCCTGCGGTGATACATTGCTTTCTTCATAAAACTGTTTCAGAAACTCGATCATGTCACTTGGATTACGATATAGGGTACCCATTGCAATCCCTTCAAACGGCACAAAACAGCTTTTCACATTGACTACTTCAGCATAGATTCTAGAAATTATAATCATTGCTTAAAGATTTTTATGTTAACTATAATCACTATTAAAAATTAAAAAACATAATTGTAAACTTATATAGATAGACAGATAAATAAGCTGTTTATACAAAGAAGACGTAAATAAAATAAACGCCGTCATCACTGCGTATCGAATTATTCAGGCAACCGATTCAAAAGGTTTCAAAGTATACACGAAAAAAAAGGAAATATAGAGGAAGAAAGCGGATTAAGAGAAAGTAATGACGTTAATGACCTTCCTTAAGTATTTTCTTCAAATTAGAGAATCACAAAGAAATCTATAAATGTACTGTTACATAAAAGGAAACAAAACGACAAGGAGTTTGAAGAACAAGATTGTATGAAAAACGAAACGCATGGCGGGTAAGACATTGATACCCAACGATGTTTCTCATATAACCAAAGACAGATTCATTAAAAAGCATACCGTACATGACTATTTGGATGAAATGTATTAGCAACCAGTTGAGCTGGAAATTTTAAAAATGAACTCAAATATAAACCTGTTACAAAAATTTTTGGAATCAAACAAGTTTTTTAAATCGCCTACAAAATTTAATTCAGAACCATCAGCATAGTCAAGAATCTGCCAAAATAAAGAAATTGGGATGTTAATTTTATTGGATATGGGAAGAAAGCTATGTAATCTACGCTAATGGCCATTTGTAGCAACTAATTTCCTGCTTTAAAATAACAATGTTTAAATTCCTTCAAAACAAAGATAAAGAAAATCGATTGACAAATACCATTACTTTATTGGGCAATACGTAGAAGGCAATAACTGTTATAGATAACCGAAAACTAAGCTAACATCTTATGCAGTATTTTTGCACGATAAATACCACACTTGTGACAATAACAATAAGAATCTATCGTTTCATAGATTCAAATGGATAATAGGAAGATCTTCTAACAAAACGCAAGGAACACGACAAAGTTTTATTAGCAGTAAAAAGAGCTGATGAATTGCAATAATTAGACACAATACAACTTATTAAACACAATAAAATTTACAAAATAAATACAAAAAAATCATCTTTAATTCTTTGTAACAAATATAAAGCTAAATATTATAACAATTAATGATAGACGACCTCACTGAGTAATCGGTAGTAACACTGCCTGCGTAGTGAGGGGTCTCAGAATTGATTCGCCGCCTGAGAAAATGTTTATGTGACATAAAATTATTTCTTCTAAAGACGCGGATATTAGTGATCTAAATTGTAATGTCAATGCTGCCGTTACTGTGTCTCGACACTTAGAATAGCGCGTTCCGGCTCTCCAACCGGAATCGCGATCACACACATGGTGAAAGGTTTTTAAGACGTATGCTATACAGGCGGTGTTTAGTGGGTAAGGCACACTGGCACATGGAATCTTAATCCGAGATATGAATATCAGTAAAAAAACTTTTATAGATAATAAGGAGATTTTTCTCACCTCAGAGCGTCCTTTGCTTTTTGTAAAAACAATGCATTAATAGCTTCAGACTTGACAGATCCATCAGCGTTTTTGTCGTAAGATTTTGTTTTACCATCCCTATTTAACTTGTGTACCCTGAATGTGGAATTAATTTTTTATTAATATAATATACATATATATTATTAAACATCTTGATTGAAAGATTTTATAATTACAAACGTAACTTTTAAATGGCTGCTATGAAATATAATAAATCTCTTATATATAAAAATGAATGTTTGTCTATGTGTCTTTTATAGAATGGTATATGCATAGTGAATTTGATCATGTGACGATCTTTAGCAAAGTTGTGTATGAGCCCGCGAAGGTTTCTGAGTTGGTCCGACCAATTTTCGACAGATGGCCCCACAGTGGTTACCTTAGTTTAGTTTTTGGCGTAGCAACGCGCGCAGGGTTAATAATTATAAAGTACTCATTCCTTGGATTTATTTTTATATTTTATTATTCTACTAGCTTATACCAGTCACGGTTTGTTTTGGCTCAAAATTACCGTAGCAACTGTTGCCATGCGAGATGTAGGATTCTATAGTTGTGACTATTTTCTCTATAACATGCAAATCTTATGTATACTATATATTTTACTTCCATGATTTTTAACTAATCCAACGCCAAGTAGCTGGCAGCTGGCAGAGGAAAAGCTTTAATCAAAATACAGACTTTAAAGTATCATATTTTTGAAACGGATACCCGAATCAGATAATGATCTTGGAAGACCCATAATGTTTTTGAAAGACCTTTTTAACGTTATACGATTCTATGGAGTTATTAAAAAAAATCATCCCTACTTAGAGAGGGGGAGAGGTACCTTAAAAAAATATTTTTTTTATTTTATTCTACACTTAGTCGGTGTGTTAAATATGTACACGCATACCAAAGTACAGCTTAATAGTACTAAGGATCTCTGCGCTATGCTGTGATCGGACGGATATACGAATGGACATAATGATACTATAAGAGAGAGAGAGAGAGTTTTGACTACGGAACCCTAAAAACAGAAACAAAAATGAAAGGGAAGCCTGACTTAAATATCGAGTTCAGCTTAGACAAAAAAAAAGTATTTCATGAATAAGACTTCAGAGGATCAAATTGTTTTGAAGTTATATAATTACTAACAAAGTTGACATTAACATAGATTTGGTCATTGAGACAAAATCGATTTAAAGTCCCTTTTATTACTGACTTTTCTGACTCAGGATTTCAATATCCCGTGCATATTATACAAGTACCTTCCATACTGTATCAAGGTTTCAGGATTAAGACAAAGATTAGTTCCTCCTACTATAGCTGCTTCACAATCCCCTCGGAGGATAGCTTGGTAAGCGAGCTCCAGCGCCTTACCAGAACTGCAACATGCCTGGTCCACGGAAAGAGAAGGCCCTTTCCCGTTTAAGTAATACGATATACGATTTGCCGTCATTGATTTGCTGGTCCTGTAAATAAAAATTATATTATCATCATCATCATTGCAACCCATAATTTTCCCACTGCTGGGCTCGAGTCTCCTCTCATGAGATGAGGGGTATAGGCCATAGTCCACCACGCT
>DWPA01006348.1:0-11066 GCA_018251375.1 Calpodes ethlius
ATCGGATCTGCGTCTTTATGTGCGTAATTTGATAGAATCTGTGGTAAAATTTTAAAGGAATGAAGGAAGTTTTGTAATAGAAATAAAACAAAACTATCACACACCATCCTTTGTTAAAATTATTGATTTAAACTTTTTTCATTCAGTATATCCTCAAATAAACGTGACATAAATACTTAAAACTTACTGCTAAAGCATCTTCTAATTCTTGCTTGACGCAAACATGCAATGGAGTCAGTCCAGCAGCATTTAGACAAGCAATGTATACTCCAGCGTTAAGCAGCGCATGTATAGTCTCAATGCTGTTGATTTCCACTGCGGTATGAAGCGGTGTGTCTATGTCGTTGATACCCTGGTACTTCATGGTGTTGTGGGTGCCACCAGCAGCCAGGAGCATTTTGATGACCTCTGTGAAACTAAAATGGAGATTTGAAAACGTCTTTTCATTTATTTGATCCGTTTTTTGCAAGGTTACCATTCTGGGTCGTCATTCAGACGGTCCTTTTCTAGCGGTGCGCAAATTTTAAAGATGATTTTTTTCTATTCTGGGTTTGGGTGTATGTGTGTCAAACTAAAACAAAGATTTGAAAAGGTCTTTCGCTTAATAGATCTATCTGTAGCAATGATTACAATACCGGGTCGTTAGAGGGTCCTTTTCTAGCGGGGCAGAAATTTCAACGATGATTTTTTTCTATTTTCTGTTTGGGTGTATGTGTGTATTTTTGTGTGCTGTCCATCCCACATACGCCACAGATAACCCTAGTATGAGTAGTAGTGTAGCGTTATTTATTTATTTTTACAATTGAAGTTACGTACGTAATATAACTGAAACGCGGTTGTTACAAATGTTATTTTCGCTACACAATTGATGGCAACTACAGCGAAAATATATCGAGGCACGATTCGGTTTGCTTTCGTCCAATAACATCTAAAATAAATGTTGATTTATATCGTACACACGTTAACACATATTTTAGCAGTGGGCGTTAAAAATATTTATTGTGGATGTAGTGCTAGCTTCGTTGGTGGTCAGATCTTGATGTCCAGGCTAAAAGTCTGGATCAAATTAATTTTGTTTTATAAACTCATTCGTCAACGTTCGAGTTCTTATCTTCTGTTAATGACAATATAGATAAATTAATATGTAAACTTCAGGTAAACTTAACTTTGGTTCAATAAACTCAGAAACTATTTGACCGATCTTTATGAAAATTGGTACGTAAAAAATACATATGTATTTTTCCACGGAGGTTTATATGCTATGCTCATTCATGTAACTACCCACCAGGTGGCGCTGCGACGTACCAACTTCCGCCTCGCTCAACTGATTGTCATGAAATTTAGTATGTAGACGTATTTTTTATTTTTCTTTACACGCGATTGTGTTTCAACTTCTAGATCTTACTTTTTTAAACTTTATTGCATCTATATGAAGCTGGGCCGGGCCTCTAGTAGTCTATAAATAAATAATGCTACACACACATAACCCCACCCTAGGATTTCCTACGTCATGTGTGTTGTAGCCAGCACCCAGAAACAAGAACAGAAAACCCATCTGGTAATCAACCCAGGACCCTTCGAACATCAGCCCGGTATAGTAACCATGACACTACACGGAGCGTCGAACCCAGAAAGTTGAATCATCGTTGCGTGATGAAGTGCAGTTTGTGGACTAATCGCTGACTCCATTATATAAAACATGCCATAACTTCACCCATACAATTACGACCGATAGCCAAACCCGTCATGTATATTACTGCCACAATGATTAACGGCCTGGAACAAGATTAGACGTACAATCTGAGATTCGTTTAACTCATCCTCTCTGGGGAAATCCGACCATCTGTAATTAGACGATTGCTCACTCTTACCAATGATAACTACTTCTGTTTTTATGAACTTTATTGATACTGTCATTAATTCGTAAATTATGAGTAGGGTTTGACAGCGTCAAAAGATAGAGGTGCTTGTGAAATAGCTCATTTTATAACGGACAATCCATTATGTCTCTGCGACATTAAAAATGACACCACACAGATGTGGCTAACAGCTTAGCGCGCTAATTAACGCATTCATCGACATAGAAATTAACGAGAAAAGCAGGAGCATTTAATGCGTTTATTTTATCGCGTTATTTAAGGCGTAGTCATAAAGATAATAAAGAGTAATAAAGATGTTGTTAACAGATAATAACACCATTTTTTAAAACAAATTACGGAATAAGTTTAAAGTTTTTTTTGCAGAACTATATTTTCATTGTGTGCAACAACCATTGGTATGTATGTATGTGTGCATACATGTATGGGTATATGAATACCCATATAACCATTAAAGGGTCGAATGTAGAGATCGTAGATCAAAATATTTTAATACCTGCAATACCTATGTTCACAAATAAAGAAATTTGATTTGATTTGTTATGTGTGTATACGAGTATGTATGTGTGTATGTATGTATGAATATAATTTTATGTACAAATAAATATAATTGTTTGTAATGTTGCCGGGTGCTAACATAATGGAAGATTAGTGAATGGGGCGTGTAATGTGACTTATCCAGATAACTGCATTCGAAAAATACTTCAAGATTTTAAGTGACGTAAGAACCATACTTATTAGGATCGATATGTTCGTCATAGTAAAATCCCGAGCCAGCCACGTCGAGCGCAGTTCTGCCGGTGACGTCACAGATGTTCGGGTCAGCTCCAGCAGCTAGCAGGAAGCGGGTGCAATGCGGTCTGGCGCAGGACGCTGCTACGTGGAGGGGAGTCCAGCCGGGCTTTATCACTGGAAACTGACGAGAGATATATTTGACGGGGCTGACCATTTAGCAGTGACCCTGCTTGCCAGTTAATTGGCAGATAATGGTGTATACGTGCCATCTAAGACAGGCAGTCCTAGAGGGGTTAGAGATTTCGTTGTTATATTGTTTCTTATTCAAGTTTGTGATGGGTCTACACACACATTACAAACGAGCAGCTGGACCATTTATTGGCAAATCACTGACATGAACCAATGCAACATCATAGGAGTCAGCTGCCAGGTAAGAACACTTGCTGAAACATGTAAGAACCATTTCGCGTGTCTTTATTGCTACGAAGCGATAACCGAGGAAGTGTTTATCGAAAATATTCCTATTTTTACGGAAAAATATGGTTTACAAACTGTTCCAATATTCCTCGCCTAGTCTGCTACGCATCATTTATCCAGACGTTTGAGATGATCATGAACATGTGGAGTAGTTAGTCACCATATCGCGAAGATGTTGATAATTTTTTATGTAAATAGCTGACAAATGAGCTGGTAATCCACTTGGTAAGTGGCTACCGTTACCCCTGGTCATCAGAAACATCTAAGGCATTACCTATGTTTTGCCGTTCAAAACAGTATAGATAAAGAAAGAAAGATTAGACTGATTATATTAACTCACGCTGCCTTTGATATGTCTGCAGTTGTGGTCGATATTGTCCTTCCAGGTCTTAGGCAGTACCATCCGGACCTCTTCCAGGTCGCAGCGTACGTTTATCATGTCCCTGGTCACTTGGCACATCTTCTTAACTTCTTCTTCTAAATCTGACGACATACTTTCTCTTTCGACTCGGTCCAACATATCTAGAATAATTGAATGAATTAGCAACATATCTTAAGAAGTCCATGGAACAAGGAAGGACTCAGAACCTTAATGACTGCAGAAGTGTGAAATATACTACTACACTTTTCCAGTTCTAATTAGATGGATTATTAATCAAATCGAGTATCAAATATTCTCATGACATCTGAATGTCTGTGACTTAGACATCTTCTGCTATTTAGTTATGTTCTATTTATATGTCTGCGCAGTCACTCATTCAAGTTATGATCGCGCCCGCAATTGGGTAAGTTGATTATTTATAGTGGAGACAAGCTGCTGGGCTACGATCGTTAAACATTAAATTATAATAAGTTAAAATGATTTCTTTCTGTAACTCTTAATTAATGTTTTAATTTCAACTTATTTAGTTTTCGGAACAGTTGCTGTTATATCTTAGATTTTCGGAGATATCTGAATGAATAACTTGAATATTCTTTTTTAATTTTCTTGGTAATAACTGCAAGAGTATTTAGTGTTCCAAGAACGTTTAAATCAATTCAAGAAATATAGGACTCAGTTGATTTTGTTCTTCAGATACCGTGCGACATTTTGTTAAAAAAATTTCGTTATCTTTGATTGATGACTTGAAAACTTATTCAGTACGTAATCCCTAAAGATGAAAGTTGTTGATAACATGATGAGTGATTGTAGTAAAGCAGATTTTATTCGCGACTTCAGCTATTTTTTTAGTTTAAAATCGTGTTAATTTTTTTATTTATAGCATAATTCTAAGCTCTGTAAATGACATCCCGAAACATTATATTATTTGTTATGACAGAAATAATTGTTTTTGGGGTTTTGATATTACTTAAATATATAGATAAATGAACAGACAGACACACAGAAAAAAATTAGCGAATACAAATAACAATGTGAGCTTAAGAAAAACTTTTTGTTTCGTAATCAGAGACATTCGCTTTTATAAGTATAAATAAAAAATCTTAAATTTTGATACAAAAATTAAAGTACTGCCAGAAAATAGCATCTCTACTAATATTATAATTGTGAAACCAAGTTTGTTTGTTACATTTTCACGCGAATACTACTTAATCAATCATCATGAAACTTTGTCCTCATTTTTTTGGAGGTATTAAAAGTAACAAAGGATAGAAACCACGGGGAAGACCTACTATTAGTACAAATAAAACATCCTGACTTTTCATAGAATGTAAAGTACTGGCTGGAAATATACTATAATAATACGCAAGTGTCAATGAAGTACTAGATGGTTTTTATTCAGAGCAAAGTCAAGTCAAGAAGACAGAGGAAAGTCAAAAATTATTGTAATCGAAGTATTTCTTTTTATATTTAGCGACTTAACATTTTTTCCATTGAAACTTTCAACAGAATAATAATGGAGATTGCTCAGAACTTTATGGTTAGTGCTCGTGGAAATTTAAGAGCGATATTTTAGACCTGTGAGTTTGAGATCGTTCGGTTTTTGATGAAGGTTCTATAAACTGCGACAGTGATCGACGGTGAAATATTAATCTTTATAAAAATAAATAAACGTTTAGACACTTTAACCCCCGCACTAGGACTCCCTGCGTCACGGGCGCCATGGACAACACCCATGACCCGAGAACAAACATTAATCTGTCACAAAAATGTTTGCTCCGGATGTAAGTCGAACCCGGGACCTGTTACTTCGCAGGCAGGGTCACCAACTAAGCCACAGGGTCGTATAATTTATTTAGGTACTACTAATAAATTAATGACGTTACACACAACTCCCAAGACAAATACACATGTCGTGTACTCAAATACACACAGACAAGAAAACACACACATTGACCGCGAACAGAAAAAAACTTATCATTCAGATTTCTGTCTATATGAGAATAGAATTCAGGAGCATACGAATAACGGTTCAAATATATACGAGTAACACGTTTTATTTTGGATGAGAGCAAGTGCGTTCTCCAAGATGTACAATACCCCCCTCGTTCCTAAAGATTGCTGGAGTTTTAATAAGATATTTCTTTCAGGGACCAAGGGCAACAGACACCATGGTACGAATCAACGAAAATGGCAATGTTGTGGGTACTATTATAGTTAACTGTGAAGGTAAGATTTAATTTTACATTATGTTGCTTCACGTATTTAATATCTATACAGATATTTTCTAGGTATGCATTTAATAAACTTTCCACGTAATAAGAAGGCAATTATGGAAAAATGAATATAAATTGAAAAATCTTGTAAATGTTAAAGCTTGCGTGAGATATTCAGTTTTTTGTGTCCAATATATTTTTAAATACGACGCGTCGCTTCAATTGTCAGCGGCCCTTATTCACGTTCGCTGATTAAATAAATAATAAATAAACGCTAGCACACTTTACACCCGCAGTAGGATTCCCTGTGTCGCGGGCGGCATGGACAACACAAATAACATGTCACTAACACCCATGACCCGAAAATAAATATTTATCTGTCACATAAATATCTGCCGCGGCCGGGAATAGAACAGGACCCCTCGCTTCGCAGGCAGGGTCATTACCAACTAGGCTACGGGGCCGACATGATTAGGTCCAAATATTGACCCTTGGATTGTGTCTTGTTTTAGGTTTCCCAGAGACAACAACCTTGGACAGTTTGACCGCTGCGACGTATTCAACACACATGAGGAACCTCTCGCATCACGCCAACAACGCTCTCAAAGAAATTGTACGTTTGTTTTATACATTTTTATTTAATACAGTCCGTTGTAGATCATTGTTGGCTAAGAAAAAAGGGGTAAACACTGGGCATGTTTTTTAACCAGCAGATCAAACTTTACTGTCAAATAATTTAAATATTTAACGGTTTATTGGCAATTTCAACGTTGGTCTTCTGAACGCGGGGCCTTAGTTGGAATCCCGTATGGACTTCTAGGCAGTGATAGCCTAGTGGTTCGAACATTGGTTCCTCGAACGTGGGGGTGTGAGTTCGAATCCTGCACGCACCTCTAATTTTCATAAAGTTATGTGCTTATTACAAGTTAATTATCACTTGCCTCGGTGAAGGAAAACATCGTGAGGAAACCTGACATCCGAGAGTTCACTATAATGTTCTCGAAGGTGTGTGAAGTCTACCAATCCGCAATTGGCCAGCGTGGTGGACTATGGCCTATACCCCTCATTTCATGAGAGGGTGCTCAGCCAATTTTAACATTTTTCTTGTCGATAATAAAAATTAAGAACATTTTTTTCTCATTTGTTTGTTCATTTCACTGGTTGTTATTATTATTAGTTACATAAAAAATTATGCACATATTGGCGATTTCTGTTTTTTTATTATTTTAGTATATTTGTCGTAAAAATATATGTTTCTTATTTCCAGGACGTCACTGATGATCTGATGGTGTTGAGGCTGGTGTCCAAGAAGACTGAAGCGGTGGTCGCACCAGATCATGAGTTCCATTTGATTGTTGTCATGAGAAAATGATTTAAATAAAGGAAATTTACACTACAATATTATAAATGCGAAAGTGTGTTTATTTGTCCTTCTTTCACGGCTCAACAGAGGAGCGCTATAGTATGATTTTGGAGGGATTAGGGAGGATGAAGAGTGTTATAGACTATTTTTATCCGCTAAAACCAATTTATTTGTGTGAGATGATTCATTACGATGTATATTTTAGCCAGATTAAAGAAGTGTTTAACAATAGTGTTGCTAGGCAACTAATGATAGAAGGGGATTAACAACCTTTGTATTTCTGTTCTTTTCTTCCTTTACATATTATTAGGCGTACTTAGCTTTTTGGGGAGGGGTGGGGAAAACGCATATATATTTTTTATTATCAAACTACATTTATATATATTCACTCTCTAGTACAGTTGGTAGTGAACTAGACGAGGGTATCAGTTCCCGGCTACGGTATGTATGTGCCAGGAAAATGTGTATCACTATTTGCACGCTAATTAACGCGTTAGAACGCAAGTGTGGCGCAAGATAAAAGGAAACTCGGTAATTTTACAATAAGGCCACACTGGGAACACAATGAGTAAGTGTAAACGTGATCCATCTCGAACTCGAAGGCCATTGTCTTGAATTTTTAACATACCGTTGACATTAAAAAATTCGTAAGTTACTCTACGACTGAATTACGTAATTCACCTTGAATGACGGTGACTATTTTTATTAACAGAACCGAATCTGTGAATTAATTGGTGAAAGGAAAACCTTTTTCCCACTTTTTAAGGTTCCGTACTCAATAGGGAACCGTTATGATCCGTCCGTTAATGCGTCCGTTCACAGTATAGCGTCTATAATAATTTTGTAACTTAAAAGAAATCTTGTATGAATGTAAATGTCAATTACACAAAAAATGCAATGTAAGTTTGGAACGTGGAGTGAGTTATGGTCTGTATTTATCACATATTTTACAAAAAGAAATATGTTGTTAGATAATTGAGAAAAGAGTACGAATGTTTTTTTGATTTGAATTTCGCAGAAAAAATATGGCCATTAATGGCAACGAAAGCTGAAAATTGAAGGTGATACAAATAGTTTCGTGAGAATGCTGTTTTCATATAATACAAGGCAGTACAATGCCAATAAGTATTTCGCTATCATGAAATATTATGAATCACTTTAATGAAGTAAGAAAAAGCTGAGAATAACTGACCTTCTGGGAAATCCAGCAAGATCGCCACCTGTCGTGAATTGCCAGCAAACGCAGCGAGGTGCAATGGCGTCCTCCCAAGTCGGTCCAGGCGATGTTTCTCTGCTCCAAACTTCAGGAGCAGGGCGAGGGAGTCTCCTCCAGATAGAGCTGCCATATGGCACGCTGAGACCAGGTCTAATCGGCATGTTGCGTTTGAGTTAGCTCCAGCTCTTAGAAGCCTGGAATCATATTTTGAATTAATCCGTTAATAATCTATTGAATCATGGATTAATTGGTTTCTAATGTCACTAAATTCCTTTGATGTAGCTTGGGAAATTAAAGTACTTTTTCCAAAATTTCTGTATAATCAGAAATACCGATGAAAATCTAAAACTCAAATCACCAAAAACACGTAGACACGATTAATATTTTATTTAAGTACACGAAACGATGTCCCCAACAGAACAAGTCTGGGTAATTTCAGTTTCATTAATAGCACACAAAATAATTCTTACCTGTCCACTTCTTCATCGTCCTGAGCCTCGATAGCTTCTAGCAATTCAGTGTTCAGTCTTCTCAATCTTCTGTCACTTCTTCGCCATTTTTTGGGCATAGCCCCGTCTAATTCTGGCACCGGCGTGGTGTCAGGAGTCGAGAATGTCGACGGTGTTTCCAAAATCAGTTTGTTCAGTTGCTGGTGGCTTGGTAGCTTTCTGGATGATGGGGAAGAAAGTTTACCAGATGAATGCTAATATACTTATACTTGGAAGTACTATTATGGTAGCCATGGCCCAGTAAAATTAATTATTAAATTATTTAGTACTAGGATCTATCAACGATTCAAAGATGGCGGATCGAGCTGCGAATTTAGACCACTCATGTCAAAAAGACTGAATTCCTACGTTATCCAGAATTCCGAGATTTCTCAAGGCTTTGTCCTCGTGAGAAGAAAACTAATCGGTAGAACTAGCTGAATAACTACAGGAGATTATACCATCACTATGGTCCTAGTCGAAGACAAATTAGAGGGCCAAAAGAACACCAGGTGTATTTCTATGGTTTTACAAGTACGATAATTTATAATCCTTTACAGAACATACTCTTTGCGACACGAAATGTGTATTACCGTCAGATTTTCACCTACTTTTAAATCTTTCACGACATAAGCAACAAGTTGGCAGGCGGCATGTTTGCGAACGGAAATTGACAAGCGAGATTTATTACGTGGCAGCTGCACGGTCCGATTTTGGCTAAAAGCTGGGATGAAATTTATGAGTATTGCAGATAATATCTGTTGTTCATATGGAAGTTTATGACAATAGCTTTGCAACCTCCAAAAGCCTGCCGAGAAATAATTGCTCCACGTGGTACTTTTAATGGGATTTAGCCATGGGGCATGGGAAATAGGCGATAAATGAGGACACTATTGGGTCGTTAACGGGCGTTCCTTCATTGACCGACACGGCATCGATACAGTATCGGCAACGACATTAGTAGACGCTTATACTATGAATTTATAATTGACGCTGTCATGGACGACCACGACACGGAAATGTTTTTATTCGTGCCGATATATCGTTGGCATTAGCCTGTCGGGTGGACTTTTTATGTATGTATGTATGTATTGTGTAAATATGTGAGCTAATCAAGATGGGAGCAAAGGAGGCGCTGCCATTTGAATTGGATGCTTTCAGTACGCATCTACTTTTATTCATAAGTTAAAGTCGGCGTGTCGTAGATGTATCACCATGATGAAATATACTAAGAAATTACGTAATGTTTATAACACTAAAACGAAAATCAACTGGAAGCTATGAGTTCATTACTTTTGTTTGGCTACCAAATACATACATATATTGTTTATTACATCTATCTATCAGCCTTTGAAGGTCCACTGCTGGACATAGATCTTTCTTAATTTGCGCCACTCAGATCGGTCTTGAGCCTTCTGAATCCACCCGCTGATGTCCCCTGAGGACACCCGCTGTCTTCTTCAGGTCGTCCATTCATTTGGTTGCGGGGCGATCTATACTTCGTTTTGTGAGAAGTGAACGCCATTCAAGGATCTTTCTTCCCCAACGCTTATCGGTTCTCCTTACTATATGGCCAGTTCGTTGCCACTTCAGCCGGCTTATTCTTTGAGCTATGTGGTTACCCTCGTTCGTCTACGGATCTCAATCATTTCTGATGCGATCACGTAGCAAAATACTGTTGTTTTTTTAAACAACCTTTACCAGATTAAATATATTTTGAATGACTTATGACGAATTAATTGTGTACTTAAAAATTTGCAAAATTAACTTAATATCTTCATAGTCTAAAGTGAAGTACCTTGGCGTGTTACCGTCAATATTCAAGTGTTGAGGTCTGGAGGGCCTGGCGGGTCTGATGGTTCCATTATGATCGCTGCTTTCTTCTATCAGGAGCGGGACAAGATTATCTTCTGACTCCTCGGGGATACCACGTTCTATATCTGAAAAGAAGGATGTATACGTTCAAAATAAAGAAAAATAATTTGAAAAAAGAACAGCTTGAGATAAGCGCACTTTTTTTTTCTAATGTTATATCTAGTTTTAGACAAAGGTTTTTTTTAAATACAATAAATCAGTGCTTGACTACTATCTAACCTGATGGTAAGTGGCGATGTAGTCTATGATGTTGTGCGCACTAACTTATAAAGAGGTACACGTTACATGTAGGTAAGTAGATAGGAATCTAATATGAAATGAGCGGACATATAACATGAAATTTATAAGCAGTTTAAGATGTTGGTTTATCGACCGTGGGGGCGTGGGTTCTAATTATAAACGCACGTCTAATTTTGATTAAGTTGTGCGCGTATTAGTTT